>JBBMEG010041013.1:0-19250 GCA_037832605.1 Cyclanthera cordifolia | reverse complement strand
TCAGAATTAGACCTTTAAACTATCAAAAACGGGTCCAGAGCGTCGAAATTACCCAAAAACAAGTATCCGGAAATTTTTCGGCGACCCACAGCGGTGCGTGGCCGGAAAAGTGGCCGGAGTAGTCTGCGGCGGTGGCACGTGGCGCTGAAGCTCACCGGCGCGTGAGAAACACGCGCGAGATAAAAGCTGGCGTCGCAAGGACACGTCGCGTTCGCTGAGTGGGCGGGACAGGTTCAGATCGCGTTCAGGCTCGGGAGACAGCGCTGCAGCTTCGGATTCGTCGCCGAAGCTGAGGGCTTTCTGACACGGCAGCGGCTGTCGGCGCACGTGAGGGACAAGGCGACAGCGGCTGTCGGCGCACGTGAGGGACAAGGCGACAGCGGCGCTGACGGTGGCAGAGGCGGTCGCGGCTTCTGATTGGACGTCGTCGTCTCTCTCCTCACGCGGTTGGTCGACGTGGCGGCGGCTGCTTCCGAGGGGACAACACTGACTCCCCTGCTGACGCTGTCGACAACGGAAAACGCAGCCAATGATTGCTGCAGTCGTTGTCGGCGGCTGGTCGGCGTTCAGGAATTTGAGAGAAAAAGCTGGGGGCGGCGCTGAATTCGAGACAAAACATCAAAACCTAATGATGTTTCATCTTTTGTCCTTTTATATAAGGACAAAAGTTACCTGAAATTACAAAATTGCCCCTAAACCTAAAAATTACCATTTTACCCCCTAATTTCAATTTCCGACTTCAAATTTCTCTAATAAACTAAAAGAAAAAAATGTTTTTAAAGCTCAATTACGCAATAATAACATTCAGGATTCCCGATAAACCAAAAGAAACATCCACTAACCTCGAACGAAGACGGGAAAAAGGCCGGGTCGTTATAGAGGATAACTACTCTCCTCTAACCAGTCCCACCCCCATAGGAGTAGGGAACTTTATCAACTGATGGTAGGTTGATGCGACCACCCTTAGCTCATGTATAGTGGGTCTTCCTAGTATCGCGTTGTAGACGGAGTTGTCGTTCACCACCAAGAAATTTACAAAGTGGAAGACTATGTTGTCCCATTCGCCAAAGGTTACTTGGAGGTCGACTGAACCCTTAGGAGTCAAAGTGCTGCCACCAAATTTGACTAAGGGTGTCGTATTCAGCTTGAGCCTTTCTTTTCCCAGCTTTATGGCATCGTAAGCTTTCAGCGATAGTACATCCGCCAAACTACCTTCGTCAATAAGGATTCTCCTGACGCGGATGTTGGTGACGGTCAAGGACACCACCAAGACGTCATTGTGCGGCTGGTGTAATGTGGCAACCTTGGTGGTAGTGAAGCCAAGTTGCTCGTCTGTTGCCATTAATCACATTTCTTCACCCGTGGCTTGTCTCACTTTCTCTTTCCGACTCCGGTTAGACTCCCCTCCAGCTGGCCCTTCAACGATGGTTCTGATTTCTTGTGGTAGTGGTGATCTTTCGCCTTCTCTTTTCTTGCTAGGGGACCCGGACGCTTTTTCACCCTCTTCCACATACTTGTCCAATCTTCCTCTTCGAATGAGGGACTCTTAGGACTCCTTTAGATCGTAGTAGTCTTAGGTCGCGTGACTGTGATCCCTATGAAATAGGCAGTATTTGCCCTTATTTCTCTTATTGGATCCCGCCTTGATTCGACTCGGCCATCTTAGCTCCTCCTTATCTTGAATCTCCATCAAGATATGCTATAATGGAATCACCATTTTGGTGTATTTCTTGAACCTGCTAGATGGTGCCCCCTTTCGATCGGTCTTTTCTTATTTCATTGGGCGTTCTTCCATCCTTCTTTTTCGCGACTCTTTGTAATCAGACTCACGGTGACTTCTCGACTTTTCACGCTCCGGAATGGAGCGCTTTCCTTCCACGCCTCCTCGGGAGTTGACCGGCTCTTCTGCACTCTGTACTTTTGTGCCTTAGTTAGCAGCTCGACATATGTGAGCAGAGTTTTCTTCCCTAATGACCATAGAAACTTCCCATCCTTGAATTCGGCTACGACCGCTGCAAGAGTCGTACTATCGTTGTACCATTCGACAATAGAGGATTCAGTTAAAACTGTTATCCTATGAGGGTCCTTGATCTATCAATAGAGGGAGCAAAAAACGGGCTTACGCCTTGTTATTGAAATGTGCTATGTACTCCCGAAGGATCTCCTGGCTTCTGTATCTCACGGTCACTAGATGGGTGATCGGCTTTTTTTGATCTCGCTGACCCAAGAATTGGGTGACGAAAGCTCTAGCTAGCTTTCTGAATGAGGCAACAGATTTGCGCTTGAGCTACCTGAACCATCTTCTGGTCGATCCAATGAGCATAAATGAATCCATGCCCGACACTTGATTGCGTCTCGGACTCCATGGAGTTCAATCCATGCCTGATAGGAATCTAAGTGTTCACGGGATCCGTAGATCCGTCATATGCCTTGATCGTTGGGAGCTTAAGCTTTGTTTGGACGGACTCCTCCATTATTTTTTCGATGAAATGAAGGTGTACCTGGTCGACTAGGCTGTCCAGGTCCAGTCCATCTTGGTCTTGCGCTTTCTTCATGTTCCCCAACTAATCTTAGAAAAGGCGAAGTGAGGTAACCAAGGTTGATCCTCGGCTTCGCTGTGTCTCGCTTCTTTTCGATATTGGTTGAGTACATCCCTAAGATCCGTTCCCTAGTCTAATCTCGTCGTTTGGGCACTTGTAGTTCTTGATGGATGTCTAATGGATGACCCTTATATGGTACTCTATGGCTGGCTACTCTTGACTGACTGCGTTCTGGAAAACTCTTCAGCTCTGAAACAAATCCTCTAGCGAACTGAGTGCTCCCTCTTCTGATCATTACCGCCCAATCGAAGTCGTTCGACCAGACTTTAGTGTCAGTAAGGAACCTTTCTCAGAGCCTCTAAGGCTGGGGCTTTCCCTTTGGTAGGGTCCCGAACCAAAGACCCTGACTTATCTACCGCAGTCTTTTTCTTGATAGGTCGTTGTCGTGCCGTCTCCTGCGGTGCTCGCTGATTTCCAGCGACGGCTACTTGAGCCGGAGGAGGTTGTCGGAGTAATTCCACCAAGCGAATTAAATTCTCCGTCATCCTTTGCACTTGTTCCTCTAAAACTACGAAATTTGGATCAGCACACTCCGGTTCTTGCCTGGTTAGTCGACCCTCAGGATCCGGGTGGTTCTCGACATAAACATTGTCATGTTCTCTAGAGGCAATTCTCATTGGAGCGTGCTCAGCATCCGACTCTGCTTTGACACCGTGGTGGTGGTGGTTCTCAATGTTTGACATTTTTGCAGAAAATGTGTAAAAACTAAGCTTCTTGGGTAGAACACTCTCTCGTCTCCACAGATTGCGCAAACTGTTGATGCCGAAAAATGGTAAAGGGATAACACACCTGAGGACGAGAAGCCTGCAAAAAAGAACAATTTTAGGATACACCGGTGTGGTATGAGCCATAGGGCCTTTGATGTCTAAGTCAGCAAATGTTTATGAGAGTAATTTAGAGGTAGCTTTTAGAATGACTTATAAGAGTACTTAGCGTAGTTCAGCTTAAATTAGCTTGGTCTGAAATAGAGAATGATCTGACTTCTTATAGTAGTCGGTTTCGTAACCGCTGCTGCTCACTTATGGGCGGCTTAATGGCCAGCCGTTAGAAACGTCCGTCATTAAGCCAGAAATAAATATCGTATGACCCTTACCCTTTGGAGGTGTAATGTGTTTGACTACGAAGTTACTTGGACTCGACCAACCTTTGCATATCGTCACCTCCACGGCCGACCACTTAGAGGTGCGGCCTTCTCGATGTAACCTTAGGATGTTACGATGTGCAACGTCTCCAAGCGTTACTCGGACTTGGTCGACTCGTTCTCAGGAGAGTCCTAACCTTCACAACCAACCCACTCGGGTTGGTCCACTCAATTGATCTCCTTAGAGGTTGGCTTTGGTCTCGGTCAACCCTTTTGGGTCCTCACCTCCTCCGCTCACCCCTAAAGGGGGGATCCTGGCCTTTTCAATGTAACCCTAGGACGTTACAAGGTGCAGCGTCCCCAAGCGTTATTTGGACTTGGTCGACTCGTCCACAGGAAAGTCCTAACTTCCACGACCAATCCACTCGGGCTGGTCCACTCGACCGATCTCCTTAGAGGTTGGCTTTGGTCTCGGTCAACCTTTACGGGTCCTCACCTCCACTCCTTGCCGCTAAATAGGGGTCATGGCCTTCTCGGCTTTAACTTCTGGTCGTTATTAGAGGATCCAATCGTTTCTTTAGATTCGGTTGACTCTTGGAGGAGAGTCCTAACCTCCACGACCAATCTTCGAGGGATGTAGACCTACTTTGGCCGGCCTCAAAAGAGTCGTATTGGCCTTGGCCTACCCCTAAGGGGAGTATGCGCCGCCACGGCCGAGCCCCGAGGAGTCTCGACCTCTCGTGGCCGACCCCCTAAGGGTCGTGGCCTCTATTGGCCAACCTCCTAGGGGTTGTGGCCTTCATTTGGTCGACCCCCAGGGGGGTCGGCATTGGCTTGGCCGACCCCTTGGAGGTTATGGCCTCCATTTGGCAGACCCCCAAGAGGGGTCCGAGCCTTGTCCGAGTATTTCAGGAAATTTTAGCCTATTACACTAATCATTATTTCTAAATACTCAAAATAAATTCTCATTCTAAATACTAATTTTAAATATTCTTAAAAACTACATCCAAACAAGTTTTTAAATGCAATCATTACTTCTAAATACCCAAAATAAATACTAATTATAAATACTCTTAAAACCTCAATCCAAACCTCCCTACAGATAACATGTTGTGAACAAATTTCTGAAATTTGTGTTTAGGAGAGAAGATATTTATTTTATATAGAATTTGATATAAATTTTGATTTGATGTTTGATGGGATGTTGAAGAGAAGTTGAGCAGTTGAAAAGAGGTTATGATGTACTAAAAATATATAAGGAGTTAAAATCCTCCTCTTCAACTCATCTAAATTCAATCACCCCCTTACATAATTTTCTTACCATATAAGTGAAAGTAGTTTTTTATATTAACATTTAAAAAGAAAAACAAAATAAATAGCAAAAACCATGTCGCCACTTGACAATAACCTAGGGTATGTTTGGGCAATCAAGATGAAGTTTCCTCTCATAATTGTGTTTTCTTAAAATTGCCTTTTTATTCTTCTCCTAACTACTTTTTATTCTTCTAATAAATTTTTTTATTCTTTTCATAGCTATTTTTTACTCATATAGCACTCATTGTTTTATTTTTCTCTTAATCATTTCCTATATTTAAAACACAAATAATCATTATTATCACTTCAAATAAAAATTACAATTATTCTCATTGTTGCCAAAAGAGTAGTAGTTGTACACCTCATGACCATGAATTCGCATCTCCACCCCAAATTATTGAAATCTAAAAAAACTAACTCAATCAAAACATAAAATAAAGAGTTAATTAATTCTTTGTTTTTTTTTTTCTTTTTTCAACATTTTTATTGTAAAATTTGTTTTGTAATTGAAAATTAGTACTATTTTCATAATCAATTTATTTTTAACATTTTTATTTATAGTTTTTATCTTCCTACTTTTTATTATGAATATAGATGGGTTTTAGGTAGTTGCATGCATAATAATTATATTGAATATAAATCACATATTTATGTAAGTATGTATGATATCCAATCATTATATTACAATTGATATCTTACATGACGTGTATTCTATATTGCAATTCTTCTATTTATTTAATTCTTGTAAACATATCAGTTTGTGTAAATGCATGATATTATATTCGAACTCAACTCTTTTTTTTCTTCTATCTTGTTAGTACATGTTGTATATCAATAAGCTTTATATTTTAAAATACATAAAATTAAATTAGTATACATATTACAATTTTATTTATGAATCTATTGAGTATATACTTATATATTTATTTAAGAATCTTGTTATTAATTCAGAGTGTTACCATCAATAATTTGCATGTCTTATATTTATGTTTTACCATTCATTTATTTATCAATTACATTAAACATTAAATATGTGAAATAACATGTTTAAAACTTAAATTTTATGGATTTGTTCACACATTTTAGTTAATCATGTACTGGAAGTTGCATGAATCAAGAACTGTTTATAATTAATACATTTGTAGTGCACAATTCTTAAATCGAGAAATATTCATCACTTTGATTAGATGCACCTGCAGTTGCATAATTATATAACAATAAGTGAATGTTATAATATTGATGAATGAAATAGAAATATTGTGTGGAAGTAAACCTTTGAAGTTTATTCAAGTCTCTTGAAGAGATATGTGTTAGTCTCTCGAAGAGATATTTATTAGTCTTTTGAAGAAATATTTTTATACCCCTTAAATATGACATATTTGGTGGTTTTAACTTATAAACAAAGTTTGATTATTCTCAACTTTTTTTAAGAACTGTTCTGTCTAGACTGAGGTATTTAAGTTAGAAATGAAACACCTCTATCTTGGACTGATCCTAGAAGTTGAATTTATCGAAATTGATAATATTATATGCAAATTTCAATATAACATCAAGTCTAGCAGACATGAATAAAACTTTTTGAACTAATAAATATTATTTTTCCTAGAAGAGCAAATATTACCATTGATATGTTATAATATATATATATAAAGAGAGAGGGATAGAGGGAGAGAGAGAGATTAATTTTCAAAGAATCTTAAGTTCATGTATTGAGATATATGTATATTATTTGGTGTAAACAGACATATTATGTCAATGCGAATTAGATTAATCAATGAGAATACACATGGTTATCTATTGAAGAACTAGAAGATTCATTCAATCTATTAAATTGTTATGAGATGTTTGTATTCATGAAAAATGAATTATTATACCATTCATTACCAGTTAAATTATGAATGAATTCTTTAATTATTTCAAGAAGAAATTCAAGACGATATGTCTTAGACAACACAACTAGGGATGATTTTTATGATCAAGTTGAAATCTTGAATTTGCAAGATTGATTGCTCAAAAAACTAATTATGTAAAAGACATAATTTTCTATTCATGAAATTAAAAAAATGGTCTTGGTAATTTTCGTAAGTATTATATGTAATTTGAAATTAGTGTTGAACATCATACACAAAATGATTAAACACAATAATTTATTAGAGCATGGCTTCCAATAACTTTAAAGATTTTTTGCTTGTGCACATAGTGTTGCTTATAAATATATTAGACATGCAACCTATGATAAATACTCCCCGATATATTACTTAATAGCCAGATATCAAATATATTTTATTTACAAATTCTAATATGCAGTAATTATTCAAAATTTTCCACCACCATATATTGAGATCATTCTTCAATGAGACTAGAAGTATGCTTTCTTAAATTATTAGATATCTTGAACCCTTATGGGTTTAGTTAATGGCCAGATGTCAAATTTATTTCATCCACAAATTTCTAATATGCAGTAATTATTCAAATTGTTCTAGCACCATATATTGAGATCATTCTCCAGATGAGACTAGAAGTACATTTTTTTAAATTATTAGAAACGTTGAATCCTTTATGGGTAATATGTTTATTGCACAATTTTGCTAATTGACATTAATGAGATAAATTTTCCAACATTAGGGGGAGAGTTGAGAAAAGTTGGAAACATAAATTGTATATTATCTCATTTAAATATTCTACGAATAAATGTGAACCAGAAGTTCAAAGAACAATTAATTTCAAATCAAAAAATTCAGGTGCATTTTGAGACATTGAGAAAATGATTAAAATGCAAATGCATCATCAAGAATTGATAATACAACAAGTTGTCAAAACTAATAGATTATCATATGCCTATAACATAGTAGGGTAATGAGTTCCAAAGATAAAATTCTTCGTGAATATAGATTTCTACAAGAAACCTAAAATTTTTCTAGTCAAAAGAAATATTGAAAAGTATATATGGATGATAAATAAATATCGATAAATTATGTCATGATATGAAAAAATGAAACGAAAATGGTGAGTTATTGACAACATTCTGAGTTATATTATTGTTCTTGATATTATTTATGAAATTGAGAATTCTCAATATAGATTCGTCCATTGAAGAATGTCAATGCATGAATGATTTACTAAAGTATAATGAAGTAATATAAGTAGAATAACACTCACTTTCAAAATGTGAAGTTTTTGGACCAGCAGTCCATACAGCTGAAGTTGTAAAACATGTTTATTACAAACGAAAAATAGATCAAGATATAAAGCAAGACATAGTACTCAATGATTCTCGCAAAAGCCTGATAATTATAGATTATGATGATGAATATTTTCTCGTAGTGGATGTAAATACTAACATCAATAGATCAAATTGTGCTAACATGTATAAAAAGATGATGCACATCTTATAGATATAATTCTAAAGAAATCATAGTCAGAATTCGTTGTTATTTGAGTATATGTTGATGATATAAATATAATAAAAACTCTTGAAGAGCTTTCTAGGCAATAGAATATTTTGAAAGAATTCGATATGAAAGGTCTTGAAAATTAAGTGTTGCATTGGCTTGCAATTTGAATATTTAGCATATGAAATATGTTATCATTAAGCATCTTTTACATAAATATTTTGTAGAAATTTTACATGAAGAAAGCACACTCATTGAACATTTCAATGATAGTTCATTCAATTGATCACTTGATTTAAAGAAATATATCTTTCTCTTTCAAGAAAATAATGAAAATTTATTTTGGTCTAAAAGTACCTTATCTTAGTGCGATAAAAGCACTTATGTGCACCTTAATTATCTAACTTATATAAAACTAGATCTTATACAGATTATTTATTCACAAGGGGAGGAACTATACATCATGAAGATCCATAAATCAACCATTACCACAACCCTTCAAATCATGTTGAAGCTCTTACAATTCATAAGTGAAACATGTGGCTTGGCTCGTATCGAAGATAAATTCAAATATTAATTTGACAATGTTATTTGGAAAGACATTACTTACTGCAACATTCTATTAGTTGGTGCATAATTGGAATATGATGACCCGAACATCTTAAGTGATGTTTTCATGAGGGGAATAAGAACAACTGCGCTCTTTTTTCCCTTGACTATGGTTTTTTTGTTACTGTATTTAATAATGTATTCTTTTTCCCGTCACTATTTTTTTATTCATTGAGTTTTTAGTGAGACATTATTTTCTTGACGGTGAATATCTAAGGGGGAGTATTATGAATATAGATATCCACTAAGTTCACCCCACCACAAATTGAGCAAAGAGACTCTCCAACCTTAGTTACTTGTCTTACTTTACTAGATATATATTTCTTGTAATATTATAAATAGAAGTGTTGAAAGCTTGTAAACATACACCATTCAATAACAATGCTCTCACTTTCTTTCTACATTCATTTTTTTCTTAAATGTTCTTCACTTGTTCATGTTACTATACTTTACTTTTAATATTAGATTTTTAACAATTTTGTAATTTAAAATCAGTACTATTTTCATGATCAATTTATTTTTATCATTTTATTTATAGTTTTTTATCTTCCTACTTTCAGTTTCCACTTATTAATTGAAAAATGTTTTCTTTTACATCATAAAATATTTATTAAAAAAAATTGGAATTTAAAATTAAGAAAAAATTATATAATCAATTTTATATTTCGTAATCAATCAATTTTATATATTGTTTTAAAAAATTTATTAATATTTTTTCATCTACTTAATATCATTAAGTTTGAACTAATTAATTAAAATTTATTCTCATTCATACAATATCATTCATGGTTTTGGAATAAAAAAGATTTTAAAACTTTTCAAGTTAAAATCTAGGAAACCCGACTATTGAGAAATTATTAATGTCATGGTACAACTACAAAAGTGTAGAGCAAGTGTCATCGAATGATGGGTCAAATACTCCTCCCTAGCGTGAGACCCTTCTCAACGAGAAATCTCAATGTTAGGATAACTCTTATCCCTATAGTTCAAGTTACCATTTTTTTGATTTAGGACTTGGCTAAACTCTTTAACCAATCCATTGAAGGTGTATCCCATCAATTCAAACATACTAATCTCTCTCAGTAAGTTTCGTCGAATTATAGATCAAGTATCGATTAAAATTACATTCATATCCCTTTTGAGAAACTCGCCTTGATATTAATCCTGGTAAACACATACCGAGGCGGGTCGACTCAAAGTTGCTGACACGTAGCCCCACAGGATCTCACGATGCAATTTTTTATGGCAATCTCAGGATCAGTTGACACCAATCCTTCTCCCACTGTCTATTTTGAAATAGGATTCTCCTCTCACTATGCTAATCTTTTTCATCAAAGTCTCAATCTTTTACCTATGTTGCTTAGATTGATTTTAATGTGAATTAACGAGTTATTAGACTAAAAAAAATCTTATCACGTTATTTGAGATTGCTCAAAGTGATTTATAAATCATGGTCGTTTCAACCCAGGTCTCGTTCTCAAGTAGAGATGTTTTGTAAGCAGTCATCTTAAGTATTTCAATCCTAGACAAACCTTTCCTTAGGCAGAGTTTCCTTCCAACAAATCATTATAGATTAAAATTGCTCTTTAATTAATCATATTAACTAAAGAATATTCAAGCAATAATAATTAATCCTATTAATTCTAATCACTTTTACGGATTATTAGGCTCTACCTCTTTCAAAACAATTTTAAAAGATTATATTCATTTTGTAGCAGGTTTAAAAATGAATATTTTGGTTCTGTCTAGAAAAAATATTTTTAAAAAATAAGTAAAAGTAATTCATAAATTCAGCATAATCAAGAAAATAAATAGCAATTATTTATTGTGTGATCTACATGTTGAACAATTATAAATATGTAATCTAATTTCTAAAATATATATAATATATTAAACACATATTTAGGATGCATGATTCTTTTTAACTTATGGTTAGATTCTAAATCTATATGACATACTTTATGCGACAATAAAGACATGCAAACAAGTAATATACAATCTAAAATGTAATTGACCGATTGAATGTTTGGCATATTTCTTGTAATTTAAAAATGCAATCCTAGTACACATTGATACTCCAAAACATATCTTGGATTTTCATCTTCACAATCTTCAAGAATCTTTAACAAGGCAAGAACGAAGCCCTTAAATATTTCCCCAAATATTTTCCAAAAATATTTTAATATTTGAACACCAAGATCAAAAATTTCTCAAAATTATCCCATAAAAAAATCTTCTAAGGATTATTGATTTAATTTTAAAATCTTTGATATATCTCAATTTAAAAATATTTTCTAAAGATATTAAATAAATGTCTAGAGATTTTTCTTGTTGATACACTAATTAATTTTACTTTAAACGTAATCATTATACTCAAAGTGAAACAGAGAATTAAGATAATTCAAATTCGAATGACATAATTAACAACAAGGCTTAATGGCGTTTGAATATTAAATGCGCACTTTATGAAAAATAATTTTTAGTAAAATATGGTACAAAATAACGAAATCTATGAACTAGAAGCTTGAGACATATTTATACATTTGTTCAGCAAGTGAATCTCGAAAACGGGTCCATTATAGGGATGTCTCAACGATATTAATGTTGGGTTGCTCTTCCATTTCAGCCATCGACTCCTAGAATATCTAGACTAATCGACGAGCTCATCTTTCAATAGATTAAATTATAGAAAAAACAACAGGTTGTTGCTATCCTCACTTGTACTTTAGGCGGATAAAACGACTTGTCCCGCATAATGGCTTAACAATGTTTTAAAGCACATAATGCTCTTTCTATTATATTTCTTACCGATGAGTATGCTTTATTAAAAAACTTGCTCCGGTTACATGGAAGATTAGTACCCCTCAAGTCTGAAAGATGATATCGTTCACCTCTATAAGGAGCTTGGAATCCTTGTGCATTTGGTTAGCCTGCATCACAATGGTAGTAATATCCTTGCACAATACACATTCTCTTAAATTGATTAGAACCCTTCTAATCAAATGACACTTTCATAAAGTAGGAGTTCATAAACCACTCAAAATTTAGATCACATCGACATACGATCATCTTTAGCGAAGTAGTTGATGCGAGTCTATAATGGATTTACTGGCTCAATCATAAAAAATCTGGTCTTGACTTATACAGAAACTCCTTTATGTATATGCACCCCCACTCACATGAACAACAAGGATTAGGTCTTTTGCAATACTTGAAAAGTTGGTCGTGCCAACAGTGTCACAAGGACTTAGGCGCCCTTGCCTTTAGTCCATATATTGTAGACGCTTTTGGTTATTAAATTGGAACTAGATCCACTTATATGTCACAGATATTTGTCCAAGTGTTCATCTAAATAATCAAGGAAGATCGTCATTAATCTCATTAGTACGATCAAGCTGAATGGTGTTTGAATATTAAATGTGTAATTAATGAAAATAATAACATTATTAATAACTAAAATATAACATTAATTGTATAGCATTAAATGCTTTGTTTTTTATTTACAAACTTTTAGTCTTTTAGGGCAAAACCCTCGATACAATTGATATTTATTCAATAAATGTCAATTTCATAATATATCTAAAATATTATTTACTCAATAAATGTCCAATTAATATATTCAATATATTAATTCTCTTTTTAATAAATATCCAATAATTATTAATACAATTAATATGTTCATCATATTGATTAATCATCTCTTAATAAATATTTATCAAATAATTATTTATATAATTAATTTATCTAATAAATTAATTGTTACTCATTAATATTTATTCAATAAATATTAATTTAATATATCCAATATATTAACAACCAAGTTTAATAAATTAAACTTAAGCTCTTATTAATTATGTCCAACATAATTAATCCGCGAGTTTGAACCTTCAAATTAACGCTCAAATAAATATAGTGTGCCAAGAAGTATTAGCTAGTATGGGAACCATTGAGCCTTTTATTCGTTAACAAAAGACTTATCCTAGTAAAGGCATGTGCTAAACTCTTTTGCACCGTAAGACAAGTTATGTTCATGAATAAAATTGATCATCTGTCATATGATTATTCACGAGCTTGTTCATAATTTATAGCTGGGACAAGAAATCCATTCTGCCTCTATGATTACTTTCTCCTTAAGCATCACCGATTCCTCTAATGAGCAAACTATTTATAGTCCAACTATAAATCGGTGTCCTCTCGGGCCAATGAGAGGCGTGTATCTTTTGTTCAAGACTCGCAACCAATTCTTAGGGGAGCAACTCTACTACTTCCTCAATATTAGGAAATGTGTAAATTTCTTCTTGTGACGTTACGTTCCCAACCACTCACTACAGCGATCCCCAACGTGGGATGCATATTGACTCAGCGTTGTTTGGCTTATTTGTCATGTGCACACATCAAAAGATGCTTTCATAAAGCAGAAGTTCACAACACTGTTTAGCTATTGATTAAGCTAAAGCTCTAAACTATGCTTCAACACTACTCCTGGCGACCACATTTTGTTTTTACTTCTTCATGTAACAAGGTTTCCTTTAACAAAGGAACAATAACCAAATGTGGACCGTCTATCTATGGTACATTTTGCTCAATCTACATCAGTATAAACTTCTACTTGAAAATTATAATGTTGATTTTTCTTTTTAAATAAATTATTCGTGATTGAAATCACATGGCATCGATCATCCTAATTGAAGTAATTGATCTAAGTCTATATAACAATTAGTAGACCAATCACAATACTTCTAGTCCGATTCTGATGCAAAGCTCTTTTTCGCATACGCACCCTCACTAACAAGTCTCTACATGAACAACCAAGATCAGATTGTCTGCAACTATTGCAAAGCGGGTCATACCAACAGTGTTACTAAGATCACTTAGGTGCCCTTCCTTAGTCCATATACTATAGACTTTTTAGGTTATTAACTTGGAACTAGATCTACTTGCATGTCCTACATACTTTGTCTAATCGTACATCTAAATAACCATGGACGTATCGTCATTAATCCAATTAATGAGACAAGGCTGAATGACGATTATAATTAAATGTGCAATTAATGAAAATAATGATATTTATTAATAACTAAAATAATACATTAAATGTCAGAAAATAAATATTTTTCTTCAATTACAAATTACTAAGCCTTAACAGAATAGTCTTTAACAGGAAGCGTGATGGTTTTTCAAAAATAATAACTAATCTAACTGATTAATAATCTACCTGCAAGTTACCCTAAGTGATTGGCTTGTTATAATGAAGATTACTCACATTGAATGACACATCTAAACACTTTTGACAGGTCTTTATGTTTAGTAGGATTGATTATTCCCTGAACCACTTGAATGGTCTCATCCAATCTTCTAGGCTATGTCTCCCTAGCTAACACCGAATGCTTGGAGAGAAACTACTTAGAGAATAAGAGTTTAGAGTTGTGGAAAATTTGTTAGAAGTTTGACAATTTAGAGGAAGGAAACTCTCTAGTTAAGATGGGAATTCACTCAATAAGAACGAATGGGAATAGAGAGCTCTCATGCCCCATATTATAGTGTTGGGTTGACATTCAAACTATGAAAGAATAATAATCTTTTAATATCTCATAATAAAAGATATTAGAGAATAACCATTAAAAAATTTATATAATAAATAGTTTCTCCTCTTTCTTTCTTAAAGTGGATTTCCAAAAATATCAATATATCTCATATATTGATTTTTTTTTTTAACAGATATTTATCCAATAAATCTCAATTAAATAATATATCCAATTTATTGTTTGCTCAATAAATAAATATCTAATTATTGTATCAAATACATCAATTAACCTTCTTTAATAATTATCCAATCATTATTAATACAATTAATATATCCAATATATTAATTATTCTCTTTCATTAAATAATTATTCAATAATTATTAATATATTATTTATTTTTAATATTTATCCATTAAATATTAACCTATTAATATATCTAATATATTAATAACTAACTCCAATTATTTATGTCTAAATTAATTAGTGAGTTTGAAATCTTCAAACTCGCTCCCTAACTAAACAATGTACTAGCAAAATTTGAAGTTTGTTTAATTTTAATCTTTAAATTTTTAAAAAATCAATTTTAATCTCTAAACTTTGAGGTTTGTTCTGTTTCATTATAAACACTTAAATAATAATAATAATAATAATTGGTCTTTAGATTTATTTTTTTTAAGAAAAAATTAACATATTTTTTATAAATTTTAAAAATGTATTTACATTTTATCTTTGATTCTATTAAAACTATTAACGTTAATGAATTAATTTCGATTAGTATTGACTTTAAATTTTACTATATGGATTACTTTTTAAGTTATTATTTTTTTTTTTTTTAATCAAAGTTTAAGGTCTAAATTTGGACTCTTGAAATTTAGGAGACTAAATGAAACAAAAATTAGAATTCAGAGACTAAATTTAGATTTTTTTAGGATGATAATGTGGTTCTAATACTAGCTAAGTTATGCTTGCTTTTACTCTAATTTTAATTTGTTTGTTATATTTTAATCTATAAACTTGGAAAAATCAAATAAAATTCAAATTTAATTAAAAAATTTGTTATTTTTTTATAAAAGTTACCAGGTTTATATATGAATTTTAAAAATATATTCACATATTTGTATTAAAATTATTAATATTATTGAATAATTTTAATATAAAACATAATTTTAAATAATGTTTAAATCTAAAAATCAAAATTAAATATTTAAAATGCTAAAGATTAAACAAAAATTAAAAAAAGATTTAGTAAACTTAAAAAAACTCGAAACAAATTAAAAAAAATTAGGAAGAAAAAGAAAATAAAGATAAAACATATGAATCCAAAGAAATAGCAAGTGGTGCATGAAGCAGGAAAAAGAAGAACACGTGGCGGAGATGGAAGCAGGAGAGAAAGATGTGCCGTCCATGCAGGGGCTAATTTGAGAAAGTTGAAAGAAGAGCGCGTGAGGATGACGCTCCCACACTGTCGTGGGGAAAAGAAACGCCTCGCTAATGGGGCTCCTGGTTTTTGGGAAGTCCCGAGTTTTGAATTCCATTCCCGGTTTCTGGTTTTGTTCTGTGAACCATGGGCGCTCAACTAATACTACCAACCCTTTTATTCAACTAATCTTTCAAAAACATTATTTCTTATCAAATTGTTTAAGTGATTCTAAATTAAAAATTTTAATAATCATTTATTTGAATATTATTATTTATAAGAATTAAATTATAGTTAATTGTGCTTTTGTAAATAATTTAATTGATTAGTTTTCACAGATTTATGATTATTTTGAATAATTAGAATTGAGTGATTAAAAATATGTATTTATTTTAAGTGATTATAATAGATTGTTTTGATAGTGTTGTTTGAATAGTTGTAAGATCTTATTTGGTTAATACGAGTATGCAAACACTCGTCTGTTTATTTTATATATTTTTTTTCTTTTAATTTAGTACTTTCATATGTTTTAATTTCAACTATTTATTTTTTAAAATTATAAATATTTAGGGAAAAATGTCAAAGGATGAATATGAGAAAGAAGGTTAATTCATGTATTTAAATCAAAGATAATTAGTCTTCAAAGGTTACATAGTGGATGAAAATTTAGAGTTTAAAGATGTATTCTCTCAAAATTTTAGGTTCGAGATTTATTTGTGATTTTGTAAACACTTTTATCGTGATTATCACTAAAATATAGTGAAGCAAAACTTTAATTTCCGGGTTAAAAAGCAAAAACTCAAAGATAATTATTATACTCTAAATATTTTTTTTTTTTTGTTTTTTTTTTTGTTCTTCCCATTACACATTTACATTATATTCTTATAATAGTTTTTTGTTCTCGTAATAATTAATTTTTATTCACCCAATAATAACAATTGTTTATTATTATTATTATTTTCATATTAACTACTTTATCTGTTTATTATCATTTTTTTCGTAACAAATATGAATAATTACTTTTTCTATAATCTCAAAAAAAAAAAAAAAAAAATCTATAATCATCATGTTCATCACATGCACAATAGTTATTTGCCATAATAATTATTTTCTTGGATTTTGTTTGTTCTAATTCTTTTTTAGTCATAATTATCTTCATAAGTGTGAATTGGTTGACAAATAAAATCAAAATGTTTTCCATGTTTAGAACATCCATTAACTTGTTATAATATTATGATTGATACTTTATTATAAATTGTGTTTTAGATACATGTACTATAATAAAAAAAAAAAGAAAAAAGGTTAAATTAATAACATCAAATTAGAGCATGAGTTATGATGATGACAATAACGAGTTGATCAGCTCTAGAGAAGAACAAGAATAGTTCAACTTCTATTTGTTTTTAGTACATCACAATTCTTTCTAATTTGTCTTCAATCTCTCTTCGACATCCCATCAAATCTTAAATCAAACATTATATCAAATTTTATCTAAAATAAACATTTTCTCTCCTAAAGACACATCCCAAATTTATTTATGAAACATCTTATCTCTAAAACACCAATTTCCAAACGAGTATTTTAATATCTTCAAATCAATGAATTTTCTCTCCTTCCTCTACTCTCTCTTCTCTTCTCACGTGTTGTTATAACAAGTGCATGTTTTGAACCAAACACCCCTAAATACAACCTTAAAGTTGGTAGTGGTTCATTGAATTTAAATGCTTGTTTAATTGATGGGTCGTAGTTTTTAGTTTACACATTTTTTTTGAATGAAAATCAATGAAATGAGTTTTCATTGCAACAACTCCGTAGACAGTGTTTATGCTTTCATCCTACATGATATAATGGAGTTAGGCATGGTAATTCAAGAATATAATTGCTCATTTATTTTAGTTATATTAGAGGAATTGGATATTCATCTAGATCTACAAACTATTAATGCGTTAACATTGCTTCAAAATTTGATTTTTGCTCAACATTTGATGCTCTTCACCAACTTTGGTGGGGTTGATATTATTTAGAATATTCAAATGGCCGAGAATTTGAACCTATGACCCTTTGAACATCAAGTCAACAATAATACCACTGAGTTATGACTCTTATTGTCACAAGTATTCTTTTGACAAAACTATTTATGCAATAATAATAATAATAATAATAGTAATAATAATAATAATAATAATATAATTATTATTATTAATAATATAGAAAACAAAAACAATGCATGCATAATAAGTACGTTTACAAAATTTCTTAAGAGATGTTATTGTCGCAAACAAATGGTATTATGCTTGGAACCAAAAGCGTCCAAGATTTTTTTCAATAAAATTATTTAGAAATCTCAAATATTTGTATTCAAATTTCAAGAATTGAGATACTATATACTTTTTTATTTAATTTAAAGAAAAAAAATAAACGAAAATTAAATATTAATGTATAATAACTATTAGTATAAATTCTTATCTTC
This sequence comes from Cyclanthera cordifolia, assembly GCA_037832605.1. Taxonomy (NCBI): domain Eukaryota; kingdom Viridiplantae; phylum Streptophyta; class Magnoliopsida; order Cucurbitales; family Cucurbitaceae; genus Cyclanthera; species Cyclanthera cordifolia. The sequence goes on along the minus strand of JBBMEG010041013.1, from coordinate 842 downwards.
TTCGTTACTATTAGTTCAAAATTTAAATAGGTTATGGTAAATTAAAATATAATTTATTGAGAAAACGTGTACTTTATTTTCAACCAATCGAAGTTTAAATAGCTAATGAATGTACTCTATGTATCATCTACTAAATGGTTAGAGATTTGAACCATGTGTGTATATGGTAAGAAGAAGAAAAATTATTTTTGGTAAAAAAATAATATAAAGAGAGGAAACGACATAACGCCTATCCCGCATAATGTAGCTTTAGAATACAAAAAAACAATTCATAGTAATGAATAAGGTTAGCCACACACGTATTGAATAACCTATATTCGGCTTAACTTTATGTTCACATGTTCTACGTTTATCTTAAACTCTTCAGTTAAAGAGGTAACTGCTGATGATTTCTTTACGAAAATAATATCTAATTAATTTGATAAAGAATCTTTACAAAGAAATTAAATCTCAAATAATACTAAGACTCATACGTAATTGAAAGCATATCTCGATTCATTGAACTACAAAACTTTATTATTTATCTCTATATTTTTTTAAAGTCGATAACTAAGCATTATTGTAATGCTCCATGTTTTGAGTTATAACTAGATTTGAGGTTCACACTTTTGAATTAATTTTTTTTTTTTTGATTTAGATATTTGGGAAAGAGGTTTTTGAGATGATGATAAAAGAAAGACTAAAAACAATAAAAGTAAGGAATAAGAGTTAGACCTTAGAATGCGAACCTCATAATAAACGTATGTAATTTTGGTTTTGTTTATATCATAAATAACCCAATGCTATGATTATCTAGTAAATCATCCACATAATTAACTTTTTCTGACCACTAGTAAGCTAGA
>JBBMEG010040991.1:0-19263 GCA_037832605.1 Cyclanthera cordifolia | reverse complement strand
ATATATTGTGTAATTTACTTAATAAAAATACAATTATTTTAAATATTTTCTAGATGAATCACATGTGAAATGGGCCATAATCCCAAGGTTTTTGTTTGTCCATAGAATGTTTTCGGCCCAAATGTAAATGCCCAAGTACTTTATTCCTTGCTTCTTTTTTTTTTTAATTTAATTTAAGTAGTTTGTTTAAAAAAATGAAAAAAAGAAAAAAAAATCAAGAAAATACTAAAATAAAAAACAATAATGTGATTCACTAATGATACGTTAACAACATTTACGAAAAATCATCGATCAAATTGAGACTAATGTTTTAAAACTCTGGTATAATATATGATCCAATCAAATACATAAAATACTACATAAGAAAATATAATTCAAATACATATTTCGACTAAGTTTCAGGAGTGTTATACCGAGCACTCACTGACTAAGTAATCGTCCCAAGTATCCGAGTTTAAGTCATCGATCAATGAGTGGAGGAAAAGGAAAGGTTTTTCTAATTTATTTTAGTAATTATGGCATAAATAAATATAAATATAAATGAAAATTAAATAATAGTTATAATAATAATAATAAAGAACCATAAATTAAATTTTCTCACGATCTCAATTACATGAACATTATCATCAAATATTATATTATTTACACATTTTGTTTGACTTTTAAATATAAAATGATTTAATTAGAGTGAGTACATATATTTACATTGTTTCTAACTGATATATTTTAAATTTAAGATTACGATGCTCATTTTATATTGTTTGGAGCACATCACATTCTTGTTAATATTTTTAAATTTTCAACGTTATCAAAAATTAAAATGTCAAATTGAAATAATTGATCAGTGGCGTAATGGACACGATAATTTTATGATTGTGTCATTTCAATTCAACATTTTTTTCTAATTCATGAAACTATTAGTTTAGATTTGTAATCAACTTAAGTCTACAAAGCTTTGAGTTCTTTCAAACATATATATATATATATATATATATGTGTGTGTGTGTGTGTGTGTGTTAAGATATAACATTTGAATGGTTAGAAATAAATATATGTTAAGATATTCTTTATAATTCGTTAGTATTTAACATTTGAATATTAGAATTTTGGCTAAATATTATATAATGAGTGATTGATTTTGGAGAGTTAATTTTTTTTTTTTTTTTAATATTTGATAACATCTCTTCAACTTCTCATCTGCTTCTTCTCAACTTCTCTCAAACATCCCATCAAATCTCAAATCATATTTTATTTTAAATTCAATTTAAAATGAATATCTTTTCTTCTAAATACAAATCATAAAAAAAGTTTTCTCAACCTCTTGTCTCTAAAACATCAATTCTCAAACAAACACTTAATATTCTTAAATTACTTTATTTTTCTTCTCTCCACTTCCTCTCCTCCTCTCATCAGCTCCATAATCCAATCATCCGTAGGATTTGTTAAAGAATCTTTCAAAATTTGGTATTTTATGTACTATATTAATATAATTTATACATTTCTCAAAATTTATCACGATATCACAATCCTTTTTTTTTTTAAATGGTATCACGTTCATGATTTATCTAAAATTAAATTTATCATAGGTATGAGAGTTAGTCTAAATTAGAAATGTTTATTTGACTATTCGTGAGAGCAACGCAATTTGTAAGACACACGTTTTGCATCTTAATAAGGTATATTATAGTCGACGACGTGATCAACGATAATTTGACGATTCAAAAAAATTTGACGATTCACAAAATCGACCCAGGTTGTGAGGTGTGATAAATTCAAGATTAAATACATTATCCATATAATCTTTGAACAAATTGAAGTGCATCTCTTGAAGTTTACATTAATTTATTAGAATATATATATATATATATATATATATATATTTATTTATTATTTTTTTTTTTTTAATTAGCAAATCCAATATTTACAATTTAATTGAAACGTTAACTAATAATTTGGGAATATACGAATCAGTTCAATTGTTGGAGCATTTCAAATTTTAAATATTAATTGAAAAATATATAAATATTAATTTTAGGCCAATTTTGAACTAAGTCAAACGTCAGCCGACGAAGCCCTCGTGAACTTGAAGTCGGCTATATTAATTTAAATTTTAAAATAAACCAAATAGAGGGAAAACCTCCATAATTTAACATTATTAATAATATTTAATGTGGATCACGTTTGACCTTTTCGTCTCAAATATTTAATTAATTTTCACCATTTATGTTTTATCAAACATATGTTTCCCAGTAAAAAAATGGAGCAATTAGTGTTTTAAATAAGTGTTTCATAAATCTACAGTGTTCTAATTTTATTTTATTAAAATTATTATACCAAAAACCATCATACAAACAAAACAAGTAATTACTTTGAAACCCACAACAAAACTACTATACAAACAAACAACAATATACAAATCACTTTTCAAAACCATGAAACAAACACGTATTTAATTTTAAACACTCCACTAAAATTATCAAACAAACAAATTATTACAAAAAAAACAAAAATCTCTCAACACTTCGAATAATTCATCATACTTAAACACTCAAAATAAACACTCCATAAAATCTCAAACGAACCTCCCGTAGATTTTGTTGCCATGCCATCAGTTTCCACGCTTGTAATTAAAGATTTGAAAATTTTCAAAGAAAACAAAAATTAAAAATTACTTTTAATTTAAAAATATATAAGATCATTTTAGTCATTTTGCTTCGTCATTTATAAGATATTTGGTAAAAAAAAATGCTAGATATATATTGATACCATTATACTAATTCATAATATTTTTGAACAACAAATTTTATATAGAAAGTGCGATCAAAACTTGAACTATTGATCGTATAAATACTAATGTATCATTAATGTGAATTAAGTCTTGCTCATTAGAATTTTATAATTACTGGAGCGTAACTCCATAAATATAATTTTAAAATCAAGGGCTATAATGTTAAAATGTGGGGCCATAACTCTAATGGACATTGTATTGGGAGTTTTATTGGTTGATTAATGAATTTGGTTGTTCCACTTATTTCAAAAAATAAAAATAATAAATAATAAATAATAAATAATTCAAGGGCTACATTTTTAATTTGTAAATTGCGGAATAGTGGGACATACAAAAAACCACACTCAATAACCATAATTTAACTTAACTTTTAAGTGACTTCAACCTTTTCTTTTCTGTTTTTTTTTTCTTTATATACATTAAGGTCTACGATTCTGGAACAAATTTCATAAATCAAAATAAATATTTAAAATTTTTACGGTTTTGTTTGGTTTTTAAAAACGGAATACGAAATTATGAGTTGGAGTTAATTATAATCTTAAATTTTAAAAATAAAAAATAAAAAATAAAAAATGATTATCAAACATGACTTTAATTTTTAGTTTTAGAAATTTAAATTTGTATTTTCTCAAACTCTCTACATATGATTCATATTCTCTTAGATAAGTATGTGAACCATATGTCAAAAAAAAAAAGTGAATCATGACCGAATTCCATAAATCAAAAAAAGTATTTCAAAACTATTTTTTTAGTTTTTAAATTTAATTTGATTTTTAAAAACACAAGTAAAATCTATATATTAAATATTTTTTTATTTTCATTATTTTACACCATGTTTGATACTCATTTTGTTTTTCGTTTTTTGTTTTTAAAATTCAAGCCTACATTTACCTCAATTCTCTACGTACGAAAACTATGTGTTGGACTAATAATGATAAGTTTAAATTTCAAAAAAAAATAATAATAAAGTAAGTCTAAATTATTGTTTTCTCCAAATAAACTTTCAATAAAATAATCCATTTTACCTGCTTTTAAAATGTTTTTCACTTTATAAAATAAGATGAATTATAAATTTAGTCCCTATAGTTTCATGAAAGTTAGAGTTTAGTCACTATGATTTAAAAATATACACTTTAGTCTCTATAGTTTCGAGAAATATAGAATTTAGTCTCTATGATTTGGAGAAATATAAAATTCAGTGCCTATGGTTTGAAGAAATAGAATTTAGTCTCTATGATTTGATAAAATATAAAATATAGTTTATATATTCGTAAATTACAGGCAAATTAAGCATGTAAATTTGAAATATGAATTTTGTGTTTTTTGTTCAATCAATTACTTATCTCATACTCTCGTCATTAAAAAAAAAAAAAAAAAAAAAAAAATCAATTTCTACGTATTTTATTCACGAATAATTATGATTGATGGACTATTTTTTAGATTTAATAAATTTAGGGAGTAAATTCTAATTTTTCAAGCCATACGAACTAAATAGTTGATTTTTTTTCAATTATAATATTAAAATCTAGATTTTTAAATCATACAAACTAAATTATAGTTTTTTTTTTTTGACACAACTAAATTATAGTTTTCATGAAAATACTAAATTTATAATTTATAATTATAAATATATTAGGGATTTCAAAGCCCACTTGGATTTACTAATCCGACCATAATATATATGTTCTTAGTTAATTAATAAGATAATTAATAATTAACAGCAGGAAACTTCCCAGAAAGATCCTAATTTTTTTTTTTAGAATAAAAAATAATGCCCAATTTTTTTTTTCTTTAAAATAAAAGTCCTGGATTTAGACCGGGAGCTTCAACCGGCGGAGTAGACATATGTGCGTTTCCAACACAATTCTTTTCCATTTAAAGTATCATTATTCTTTAAAGCAACTTTTAATTAAATTATAAATACACACACACATATATACGTGTATATATATATATATATATATATATATATATATATATATATATGTGTGTGTGTGTATATATATATATGTATATATATTATCATATGTACATAAATGAATTGATCAAGAACTTCACATATAGAGTTAATTTTAGAGAGGCAAGTGCAATTTGAAAATCGATTTAGTCGATCGAAACTAATGAAATTTAAAGTAGTTGATTGGTTTTCAAATATATGTCGATCGATATTGAATAGAAAAATTGTTAACCGAAATTTTTTTGACCGGTGTCGATTCGGCCGGTAAATAAAAAAAAAATCATTTACATAATATTAGTATTTTTTATATAGTTATTTAAGTTTCTTATTAAATTAATGTAAAATTAACTTAATTTTAAATGTTTTTTTTTTAAAATATTTGACATATTCATTTCATTAAAATTAATCTCAAATGTTCAAATAAAAAAAAAATAGTATGATAAAAATGTTTTTTAATAAAAAAAAATTAAACGAATTAACTGACTTTATAGATCGATTCCGCTTCAGACTCTTTTAACTGGTTGATCGATTTCATTTCAAAACATAGCTACATAGTCGATTTGATGTCAATTTTGACCGATAAAAACCCAAGTTATTTTATTCGAAATATCTTTATGATATGCATTTCTGGAGACAAAAATCTTTCTACAAGAAACTGATGTCTATATCCAATGTAATTATTTAGGATAAAACCATGTTACTTATAAAGAACTTGATATCACTAATATGTAGCCATAACAAAATTCTCCAATCTAATATCATGGAGAATGTCATGGATATGATATAGTATGTACCCATGACCTCTCACGGTTTTAATTGAGTAGTTCGAATTGGTTTTGGATTGTCCACTTTTTGTATATCCGTAAAAGAATAAAATGTAATTAAGAAGAAATGAGATTTTGAAAATGTAACGCCCGTGTTTAGGAGTGTTACATGAATTAATGAACCGAGTCTACATTCGAACGAAAGAGATCTTAGGATATAGCCTCATAATTAAGAAAGGTTTCAAAAAATGATTTCTACTATCTATATCAATAATGTGCGCTTTTCTTTCTCGATGGGCTCAATCGTAGAAATTCCACTTTTAAGCGTGCTTAGTTTGGATTAGTCATATATTGAGTGACACATGTGAGTGAGGATAAAACATGTCCAAAGGATCAGTATAGGTCTACGTGAATAGTCGTCATTCTTAGAAGCGTTTAATGACTGGTAGTTAACGCGACCGGGTCTTAGGCAATGTAAAAAACTGTTCTCATCAATTGTTCTTAAAGAACACTAAGGGGGTGTTTGTTTTGCGATATTAACGAGATATTGAAAATGAGTTTTTACTAACTCCTCTCCAAACAATCACATTCAAGCGTAATATTGTAATCATTCGAAATAATTACTTATTTTTAATTACTCATTTTTAACCACTCAAAATAATCATTTATTTCTAATTATTAATTTATAACCACTCATTTACAATTTGATGGAAATAATCACATCCAAAAGAGTTATTGTCTTGCAATCCCTCTTCAAAAATTATCATTGAAACAACTATTAATTGTAACCCTTATATAAATAATTACACGAAGTACTATTACTAAAACTTAAATTTATAATCATCATAAGTAACTTCTTATTTTTGATCACTCTACAATTCCACATCCAAACACTTCTAATGGTAATTGGAATATTTTGGAGTTCATGAGAGAATAGAAGAGGAAGCCAGAGAGGAAAGAGGAAGTTGAGCGATTTAGATATATAAATTACTTGTTTAAATATTGATGTTTTGAATGGAGGTGTTGCAAAAACCTTATTTGAAAATTGGTGTTTACACATGAAATATTTATTTTATATTAATTTTTTTTATGGTAATCGTTGTATATTTGTACTATTTTAAATTTAATCTATTTTGGTACTATTTGATTTAATAGACAAAATGAATAGCCATTAAAAATTATCATAATATATATAATTTCTTTTAATTTTGATCATTGTAACTTAAATTTTAATTTATAATTCAACTTCAAAATTTTGATAATTATTGAACTACAAGAAAATAATATATTTTAAATTATTTATCATCATATATTCAAATTTTTCTCGATAAATTTGTTGACAACAAAGATGGTGCACGAATATTTAAATAACATTTTTTTTTGTTACGTTTATCTTTAAAAACTAAATTTTTAATATATAATCCAATATTCAAAATTTAAAAATTATTGAATTAATCATAAATTTAACTTATATATATGTATATAAAAAATTTTATTTATCTTAAAATTTAAAATTTTCTTTGCAAATTTAAATTATATGCATTTATCAATAAAAATAATAGTTCAACGGTTGACATGATTACTAAAGGAGCATGAATTTAAATCTTCACACCCGACTGTTTGTAATATTTAATTGTTTTCTCAAATATTATCATAGTTTTTCATCTTTATATACAATTATATACTGAGTTATTATATATAAGATTTTATAATTATTTCTTTAAAAAATTTCATTCAAACGATTTATTATTATACATTATTTTTCATAGTCGCCTAAGATGACCCCTCATCCAATTACTAATCCAACCACCCATTAAAGTAAGTTTTGTTGAATTTACATCAGATAATTATTTGATGAAAAAACATCATCTTGGTCTCTCAACTTTCACTTTCATGTTTGTCCTTCAACTTTCGAACGTTCAATTTTAGTCATGAATTTTTAATTTTGTTCCATTTTAGTTCGTAAACTTGCAAAAGTCTAATTTTAATATCTAAATTTTGATATTTGTTCCGTTACGGTCCATAGACTTTCAAAAAAGTTTCAAATCGGGCTTTAGAATTTTTTTTGTTTGCATTTTTTTTTAAGAAATTTAGCATACTTCTCTAATAATTTGAAAAACGTCTTCCCATTTTATGTTTGATTGTGTTAAAATTATTAACATTCTTGAATAAATTTCAATAAATATTAATTTCAAATTTATCGCATGGATCAATATTGAGTTTTTTTTTTTCTTCAAAATTGGGAGATTCAAATTAAACTTTTCAAAATTCAAAAACTAAAATAAAAGACTCAAATAAACTTTTAAAATTAAACTACCAAAAAATCATATTTTACGCAAATTTTATTTTCAAAAGGGATTGCTAATCAAAAAGTAGAAATTTATGGTTAATATACAAAAAGAAGAAATACGTAGATCCAAAGTAAGGTCAACAAACAAAGAAGAATTGATTTGACCCATTCCATAAGAAAAACCAAATAAAGCCTGCGTTTGTTGGTCGCCATTTGAGAGCTCCAGCCCCCAGCTGACGTCTCATCAATTATTTCGTAAAAATCAATCATCCAAACGTGTAACAAACGTATCCAAATCCATTTTTTCACTCATGTTCCAGTAATTTGGACTCGGTCCTCAAATTCTTCAATCCAATCCGTCTAGACCCACTTGTTTTTTTTTTCATTTTCTCTCCCCATGTGTTCTTCACGCCCCAAATATTGAAAATAGAACGGGACTACTCGTATTAATTCAAAGTTTCTTGGTGGGGTTTGGTTGGTTTGCTTTTGCTTTCTGGGATTAGAACGCTGTTTTCATATACTCGCCTTTTGATCTTTCCCCATTTTGTTTGTGATCGATTTTGAAGTCATTTGCTGTTTGATTTTGGTCAAATCTCTGTTGGGTTTGTCTTGATTTTGATTTTCGTTGATTTGTTTGAAATGGGTAAGGTTGAGAATTCGAGTTTTCATCGATTCAGGCTTCGATTAAGGGTTTATGGGTTTGTTGTAACGTGTTTGCTGTTTCAGAGTTTTCGTTTGTGTTGGTCGCTGAATGAAGATGGTGAGTTCTTAAGCCCTGTTTTGATGTAAGCTTTAGCTGACTTTTGATGAACTGGGGCTTTGAGTTTCTTTTTGTGATTTTGTTTTTTTTTTTGGCAGGTTTGACTCTTCTGAAGTTCAGAGAAAGAATTGTGAATGATCCATTTGGTGCTTTGTCAAATTGGAATGACCACAAAGATGATATCAATCCATGTTTTTGGTTTGGAGTTGAATGTTCAAATGGCAAAGTTGTAGCTCTGTATGTTCTTCATTTTTGTTTAACTTATCATTCCATTGCTAGAATGAACAAACTCTTGATCATGATATGATATTCTTTATTTTGCTGGTCAAAGTTTATGTTAGTTTTTTCATTAGTTTTCATCTGAAAATGATTCTGAAGTTGGAGTTATAATGATATACAGGAATTTGAAAGATCTTTGTCTTGAAGGAACACTTGCTCCTGAGCTCGAAAACTTGGTCCATATAAAATCTATGTAAGAACTTTGTTCTTTCAATGTCGTGTTTGTTCTATCTGCAATAGTGAACCGCGGTTTTACCTTCGATTTCGATCTCATTTGCAGTGTTTTGAGAAACAATTCTCTTACTGGAACAATCCCCAGAGGATTAGGAAGCCTTGAAGAACTGGAGGAGCTAGATTTAGGTTACAACAATTTCTGTGGGCCACTTCCATCTGATCTTGGCAATAATCTTTCACTTGGAATCCTGTATGTTTGGCTTCGACAAATTGAGAATTAGTCTTTTTTGCATAGAAACACGTTAAATCACTAATCAATCCAAAAGCTCAAGCTGATGGGTTGGGGTAAACTTGAATATGTTAACCGACAATTTTCTTCTTTCACCTCTTTGAGAATTTGTTTTTTTTTTAATATTAATCTATGCAGTTTGTTGGATAACAATAAGCATCTTGGTAGCTTATCTCCTGAAATTTATCAGCTTCAATTGCTTTCTGAGTTTCAAGTTGATGAGAACCAGCTTTCTAATTCAGCTGAAGGATCATCATGCAACAAGGAATCTATTTCATGGTATATCACCACAATTCATCTGATCACCAGTTGATCTTAATGACATAGGATGAATCTTATGCACATTTTTGTTAATTTCGGTAGGACTTATTTATTTAGATCATGGGACATAGGAGAGTGTTTGTTTCACGTTATTAACTTGCTAGTACAAATGAGTTTTTACAACTCCTTTTCAAATATGTACATCCTAACAAGCTATTGTAATAACTCATTTCTAATTATTTATTAATCATTCATTTCTGACATTTCAAAATAATCACTCATTTTAATCACGTCCAAATGAGTTATTGTCTTCAATCTCTCTACAAAAATCGTTATTTAAACGAGCTATTTACTACAACCGCTCTATAATAATCACATCCAATCGAGCTATTACTAAAAATCTAATTTCTAATCACTCTACAATTTCACATCCAAACACCTTCTAGTAGAAAAGTTCCATGACTGGAAATGTTATTATCTTTCATTATGGATCACTGAAAAGAACTACTTTGTGTGCAAGAAAAATGGAAGTCTTCCTTCAAGAAAATGTGTCCTGGTTAAATCGAATCGGTCTTGATACAATTCTTATGCTTGTTTCTTGATGTTTATGCTTGGAACAAACAACATAATTTGATTATATGTTTGATTTTTGCTAGTGATGCTGTTCAAATAAAAGCAAGAAGAGGAAGAAGACAGCTTCGAGCAGCAGCTACTACAAAACAGTTGGTGTTTCATGCTGCGCAAGTTGGACCTATTCCACCGACACCACCGACACTAACACCCACACCGCCAGCTTCAACTCTTCCAATACCATCACCACCACCACCACCACTTACCGGCATATCTAAGTCAAATGAAACCGATCTATCTCCTCCACCTCCATCACTCTCTTCACCCAATCAACCTCCTTCGAACCCCTCACCAGAACTACCCAAGGAATCACCTCCACCCCAGCCTTCTTTAAACTCACCAGGACGACCCAGGAAATCTTCAACCGGTGCAGTTGTAGGAGCAAGTGCAGGGGCTGCATTATTTGTTATCGCATTAGTTGTTGCTATTTACCTCTGGACCATCAATAAAGCCTCTGTCAAACCATGGGCGACGGGATTAAGCGGACAGCTTCAGAAAGCATTCGTTACCGGTATAACATTCGTTTTGGATAAGATACTAAACAAATGCTTTAGAATCCAAGATGAACTCTCAATTTAAAACTTGTCTATTATGGGAATTTTGGTTGTGGTTCCTTTGTTATGGCAGCATCTTCTTGTTACTAACTGGTTGATACGTTTCTCAGGTGTGCCAAACCTGAAAAGATCAGAACTTGAAGTATCTTGCGAGGATTTCAGTAATGTAATCGGTTATTCACCCATCGGCCCGGTGTATAAAGGGACATTGTCGAGTGGGGTCGAAATAGCAGTGAACATCATTTCAGTGAAGTCTTCTAAAGACTGGTCTATGGCGTTGGAAACTCAGTTCAGGAAGAAGGTCGAGTCAAGGCTATATCAATTTAACCGAACCGCATTTCCTCTTAAATCTGATGTTTCTAACTTTTCAATTACCTTTGTAGATTGATTCGCTGTCGAAATTAAATCACAAGAATTTCGTCAACCTTATTGGGTATTGCGAGGAAGAGGAGCCTTTCAGTAGAATGCTGGTTTTCGAATATGCTTCTAATGGAACACTCTCTGAACATCTTCATGGTATGTAAAGGGCAGTTATAATCTCATTTACCACCTTTTTTATTTAGCCATATAGTTAGGATTTGAGGAAAATTTGTGCAAGTTAATAGCTATAATCAGCTTGATATGCTCATATATCCAAATGACTATGCTATGTAGGAAATTTGTGGAAGATTCTAGTTTGTGAGCACAGTGAAAAAACCGAGTTGAATTCTCTGTTATCCTAAAAAGTGTTTCGAATTTGCGTTCGTCTCGAGAATATTATGATTGCTTACTGTTTTTTTTTGGAAAGATTATGACTGCTTACTTTTGTTGCTGTGGTTTTTCGGGTTTATGGGATTTTTCTATGTTCTTATTCCTTCCTTTTGATGATGACATGGGAGTTCTTTTCGACACATCAGTAACCACGATCGCATTCGATTTAATCTATTAGACTTTTGATCATATTTTTTTCTCTCTTTTGCTCTGCAGATGAAGAATTTGAGCACTTGAACTGGAGGATGCGAATGAGAATAGCAATGGGTATGGCTTACTGTCTCGAATATTTGCACGAGCAGCAGAACACACCGCTAATCGAACTCAACCTGACCTCATCCGCCATCAATCTGACCGAGGATTATGCAGCAAAGATTGCAGAATGCAGTTTGCAAAGCGAAATGGTTTCAGAGGCGGGGATCTGCACGAGTGGACATCTCTTAAACACTTCATCTGGAGGGCCAGAAAGTCAAATCTACAGCTTTGGTTTAGTATTGTTAGAGCTAATGACAGGTAGAGTTCCACATTCAGCACAAAATGGATCACTAGAAGAATGGACAATACAGTATCTTCAATTGGACAAACCGCTCAAAGAGCTCGTCGACGCAACTCTCGCATCGTTTCAAGAGGAGCAGTTAGAACAGATCGGTGTGTTGCTAAAATCTTGCTTGCATTCCAATCCAGTGCAGAGACCGTCAATGAAGGTCATCACTGCAAGATTGAAATTGATAACTGGGATAAACCCGGATGAAGTGATCCCGAGGCTTTCTCCTCTTTGGTGGGCTGAGCTCGAGATTGCGTCGGAAGGACGATGAGGTGTGGAATCTGGATTGTTGTTGCAAGTATGAGCATTGCTTCTGTATGTTGTCTAGTTTTCTGCTGGATGATTGTGTAGATATCATCACTTCAGAAGTTTTTCTTGTATATATGTGAGATAGTTACTATCATATGCTTACAAGTTTCACCAAATATTTACAAGTGCACATCAAAAGTCACATTGATGTGATTATATTCAAATGTAGGGTTCACATTTTTATTTGTTATTAAGGCTCAGGTTAACCTACAATTTTGTATCTAATAATTCTTAAAAAATTCAGGCCATGTTCGGGAAAAGAGGTAAACGAAGAAATATAAGAATAAATGAATTATTGATAATTGATGTGATATAAGTTGGTTGACGAAACAAAGAATGAATTATTTCATTCTCATCATTACTCATCACATTAAACATGTCCTAATATTTTGTTTCATAAATTCTTAGACTTATTTAATATATTTCTTGTCTTATTAAAGATTAAATATGTTAGACTTCTTTTTGTTCATTTCAACAACGATGGAGAGGGTGAGATTTGAACTTATTACCTTTATGTCATGAACATACACTTATATCACATGAGCTATTATTCTAATTGGTAAATATGTTATGGCTTAATACCTCGGGCGAATTATTGACATGAGTAATCATGTCGTGGATGACTATTTTTCTAAAGAATCATTTTTCTACTTTGATTTGTCACTTTTTATTACGAAAGTTCATAGTCCATCATAGAACCAAGAGAAAAAGAAAGACAAACTAAAAAATCTAGAGATTAAGGACTTCGGAAGAAATCATTTCTATTGTTTGGTCTATCAACTTTCATCAAATCAATCATTTATCCTTTCATTTTCCTTCTCTTCACTTTTCTTCGGGGTCGTGGCCAAACATGTCCTAAAATGTTACTTTTAACCTTCTAAAGTATTTAACATCATTATTATGGACACAAATTTTTCTTAAAAAAACAAACATAAAGCATAATCATGGTCTTGAACCAAGCCAGATAGTGCCTCTCACGTACAAAAACAACACTTGAATTTCAATTTCCTCAAATTAGTCGTCCCCACGTCTTCAAATTTCTCAAATATATAAACCCATTTTCATTTTCAATTTTCTTCACCCATCAATATAAATTATAATTCAAAATTTAAAAAAAAAAAAAAAAAAAAAAAAAATGGCCACCGAAAACCTCCTCTGTTTCTCCCTCATCCTCCTCCTTCTCCACATCGCCGCCGCCGCAGACCCGACCCAACCAGCGTATAATCTGCCCCGACCCGCATACCACCCGGTCGCTGTAGCGGTCGAGGGCATGGTTTACTGCCAAAACTGTCAGAAAATCGGAACCTGGTCTCTGACCAACGCAATTCCGATCGCCGGAGCAAAAATCAGCGTAATTTGCAAGAATCACAACAACCAAGTGATCTTCTACAAGGTGTACGAAACCAACAAATACGGGTATTTTTACGCGGAGCTGGTCGGGTACAAGATGACCCACCCGGTTCTTGACCACCCGCTTCAGGCCTGCAAAGTGAAGCCGGTTTCTTCCCCTATGCCCGACTGCGACCAATTGACCAATCTCAACTATGCCCTCGCCGGAGCGCCGCTCCGGTTCGAGAAGAAGCTTGTCCACGGTCCGAAGTATCGAGCCGCGGTTTACTCGGCCGGCCCGTTGGCATTCCACCCGGACAAATGTCTCTAGAAATTTGGAAACATGATTGTCGTCTATCCAATTAAACTCTCTGATTTTCCTATGTTTTGATTGGCCGTGTTCTTTTGTTTTCAGTTTTGGAATTTGTTTGAATGATAATTAAACTTGTTTTTTTTTCAATTATAATTTATTTCTCACTTCACAATATAATTTTAATTTTCGATAAATCACATTTCAAATTTTAATCGCTAGACTTTCATTATTATTCTATTTAAAAAGATGTAGAGGAAGGGTAGAGTTGGAATAGCAGGAAGGGTAAAATGAGTAGCTCGACTTTAATTGAAGATTGTGGTGAGATCATTAGGAATAGATGAAATTAAAAATGCGTTTGAGACAAAGAGAATGAGAATTGTTACGAGAAGAATGAAAATTGGGGAATAATGAGAAAGTGAATGATTATGGAGATAATGATTAATTAATTGAGTTTGAAATAAAATAATGGATACGCCGCGAGTGAAAAATAATTATGGGAAGATTAAGAAGTTAGTATCGGAAGAATAAAAAGTAGTTTAGAGGAAAATAAAAATATGATTTTGAAAAAACGTAATTATGTGAGGAATGATTATCGATAGCCCAAATATCAGTAATCATTCTTGGTCTCATTCTTCTTTTTATTAATGGTGGCACAAACACCTCATAAGACGTGTTTATCTAATTTATTTAGACGAAACACATACCTTAAACCAACTAGTTTTAAATTATTATTTTGATATAAAACATCATCAGTATGTTAACAAGAAAATGTTTTCTAAAAAAAAAAAAAAAAAAAAAAAGAGAGTTTGGTTTGTAATGAAATAAAAGTTGGCATCTATTAGGAGAAATTGAAATACTTCACAATTAAGGGTATTGTGTTTAATATTGTGATCCTCAATTATTTAAAGTAATTATTTTGGTGCATAATATTTTAAATTCTCACTTCCATTTTTAGAAATGTGAATTTTTTTTCAATGGAAAGTTTTAAGAGTAATTAACTAGTTTTTTTGATAAACACACACATGGCCTAATTTATTAGGGGAAGTCAAATATCATGTGTCAATTAACCAAAAAAAGAAAGAAAGAAAAGAAAGCTATTGTTTGAGTTATTTAAATAATAAATGATAGGTTATTTATCTCAAATAAATAAATAAATGGTAGGTTATTAATATATATATATATATATATATATATATATATATAAAGAAAATAGAACTTATCACTGCTAAAAGTATTGAACCTCTAGTAGGTTTTTTTTTTTTTTTTTTTTTTTAAGTACAATTTCGAGGAGGTGATCACAAATTATAGGGTTGTACATGATTTGAGTTGGGTTGGGTAGGGTTAGAGAAGAATTATAGGACATTAGGTTGGTCAATTTACCAACTTATCTAATCCTATTTTTGAAGGCAACCCAACTCAACCTTTATATTTTTTTCGATTGGGTTGGGTTGAAACATCAGGTTATTATGTTTTAAAATATAGAATAAATATTTGTTGTTTTCTAGAATATTTTAGTGAAGTGATGAAGTTTAAATCAACGTAATAAAACAAGATATATATAACATATATTCCATAGTTAATGAAAAAAGTTATTTAATTCAACATTATAAAATAAATATAGTAATCATGTAAGTGCTTATATGTACAATATCAAAGTAAACTCTAAAGAGTCTGAAACAATAAGAAAGACTATCAAAAAAATTTCAAAAAATTAAAATCACACTCATTCTTGGTTTATCTGAGATATTTCTTGACACTTCATATACATTTTTTTAATGAAATTCACTTCGGGTTCTCGGGTTGAACTCAACCCGAAACCCAGGTTTTCAAGAAAAAAAAAAAACTAACCCAACCCAAATTGAAAAAAACATTACCCAACCCTTAACGTTTGAGTTGGATAATTCGGATAGCTCGAGTTAATGGTTTTTTGTACACCCTTAATCATTACTTTTAAATATTGAATTATACTATTTCTAAGTATTCATAAAATCTCTATTCAAACAAAAAATTTTATTGCAATAATTACCGATCATTACTTTTAAATAGTTAAAATAAAATTTAATTCTAAATACTAATTTTAAACACTTTTAAAAATACATTCAATCAAACTTTTAAGGCAGACATTTGTTTTAGATATTAAAAATAAATCCTCGTTATAAATATTCTAAAAATTAGATTTAAACAAATTTTCATAAGAGTTATTACTTTTAAATATTATACATAAATTTTTATCTTAAAAACTAATTTTAAATACTTTTAAGACATGTTTGGCTACTCATTTTAAATATTTTTAAGACATGTTTGGCAGTGGGAGAGAATAAAAAAAAAAAAAAAAAAATAGTAATTAATAAGTGATCTAATTTCTTCCATTTACCGCTCTTTGCACCAACCGTTAAAATATCAAATAAAACATTCGAAGCCGTGAGAGAGTCAGCAAACTCAAAATAAATAACCCTCGATTGTTACCACGCGTTTCCAAACTCAATATCTAAACATAAACGGGAGAGATGAAGCCGTGAGATACACGCGCACCATACGCAAGTGAAGAACGCCACGGTACCTAAAAAATAATATCTTTGCCCACAAAAAAATAAATATCTAATTTCAACTATTTACTCTCAGGGGAAAAAAAAAAATATCTGACACTATTCCAAAATCCAAAACCCTTTCCCCTTCTCCTCCTCTCCTCTTTTTGTCCCTCCGCCGCCGTCATCGCCGCCGCCGCAGATATTCTCCAGTGGCCGTTAATTTAATGTATCTCAGGCTAAAATGGAGTCAACCCAAGTCCCCACGTCCGTCCACTGGCACTTCACGGAGCTCGACGATCCCATCTTCCAAATCCGCGGCCGGACTTTCTTCTTCGTCGCCGTTTTATTCGCCGTCATACTTCTCGTCACTTTCATCTTCCTTTACGCTCGCTGGGTCTGCCAATTTCACAGCCTCGCCGCCGTCCACGGCGGCCGGACGTCCATGTCGCCGCCGCTGCAGCCGGGGCTCGATCAGGCGGCGATCAACTGCCTGCCGATAACTTCGCACAAGGCAGCGCCGGCTATAGCGGGGGACGGCGGCGGCGGCGCCGCGTTGGAGTGCTGTATTTGCTTGGGAGTGTTTGAGGATGGCGAGAAGGTTAAGATTCTGCCGCTGTGCCGCCATTGTTATCACTCTGAGTGCGTGGACCGGTGGCTCCGGTCGCGGCCGAGCTGCCCGCTTTGCCGTGTTTCTCTCCATTTGGATTCGTCAAATAATCTTCAAATGGTTTGAATTTACACTCTCAAATTTATTATATTAAAATTAAACTGATGATATGATGTTCATTGTAATTTTGAATTTTATTTATATTCATGTCAATTTTTTCTCTCTGCTCAATTCGTAGGGTAGCTCAAAGTTCTGGATTGTGGAGGCTTTGTTTCGCGTTATTTATTATAAATAAGTTTTTAATTGAAGATAGTTATTTATAATAATTTTTTTTCAATTATTCATTCGAACGATTTTTTTTTTATCTGACCATCAATTTATAATTCTGCAAAATAAAAATTTATTTTTAATTGCTTTCCAATGAGATTTTATCGAATAATTATCTGCTAAAAAAGCAGTAGCCCGATTACATCAGTATATACTTAAAAACCATCAGGTCATAAATTTGATTTCCCATCTTTATTGTTTTAATTTCAAAAATAAAAATAATTTATTATCTACAATCAATTTAAAAGAAAAATTAAACATGAATGTATCGAGTATAAATAATAATAAATATAACAATATTCACAAAGGAGTGTTGTTCATATTTTATATATATATATATATATATATATAGCACTTGTTCTATCTTAAAATTAATTGGTTATAAAAATAGTAGTTTATATTTGAATATTTATTTTTACATGTTTGGTATGCGCAAAGAAAAAAGAATCGGAAGAAGAAAAAAAGAGATCGATTTAAAAAAATATCAATAAATTAATTATTGATAAAATATAATTCGATGAACGAATGAGTGTAAAGGAATTGATAAAAGAAATAGATCCCTTCCCGCCTATATTAAATATTATTCTACAAATATTTATACAAAATCAATATAAGTGCAAATTATTTTTAAATAATTCTTGTATAATTCTTTAATTTTTGTTTATAAATATATGATATAAAAAGTTTTCATAAATCCGTATAATTGTTTGAAAGGAAAGTTTTATCCACAAAGAAAAAGAACCAAACACAATAGCAAAGAAGGCAGGCCAATGAGTTGTCTTAAGTGAACCTATTTTTAAAATAATAATAATCATCAAAAGTTTCTCGATCTAAATTTTCTAGCAGAAATTAGGGGGAAAGAAATAAAATTGAAAACCGACAAAATCAAACTAAACCCAATCGATTTTATGGATTGATTCTATTTTTTTATAACTATATTGGATCAATCGGTTTGATATTTTAAAAAATCGAAATACATCGATTTGATTTCGATTCATGATGGAAGCATATATATATATATATATATATATATTTTTTGTTAGTATTTAAATTTGATGGAAGAAGAAAATTAAATATAAAATAAAAATATTGTAAATGTTGTGATACTTATGGAAAAATATTGTTTTTTTTTAGTAAAATGAAAGTTTTTAGAATAAAATTAAAAATCAAATTGTGATTGAGACAAAAAAATTTAAAAAAATAAACCAAAATTTTATTGAAATCAAAACAAAAAATTGAACCGAACCAATAGTTTTGTCATTTATTGAACGTCTGTTCAGGTCCAATTATTAAAAAATTGAGAATATTGATCGATTATCAGTTTGACACAAAACTGACAAAATCACCCCTAACAAAAATAGCTAAATAACATTAGTTTTTACATGGATAAGAAGTCATACATTCTAAGTCTTCATTTTCAATTATGGAACTAGAATTTTTTTTTTTTTTTTTTTAATTTGATCTATTAAATTTTGAAAAATAAGTAATTTAATAGGCATAAATTATCATGATTAGAAAATAATATCACTTTTAAGTATAAATATATCACTCCCACTAATTTATCATAAATTGAATTGCGATTCCAATAATTTCTTGTCTTTGTCTAATTTGATAACCATAGCAGGTTTTGATTCTTATCTTCAAATCTTTAAAAACAAAAACAAAAACAAAAACAAAAAACAAAAAACAAAAAACAAAAAAATCTCCAAATGCACTTTTTTTTTTTTTTTTTTTAACTGTTGATGCCGAAAATTGGTCAACGGTCTATCCACAGTACTATTTGTTTAATAGAGGACGAAAGGCCTGCAAA
>JBBMEG010040980.1:0-57113 GCA_037832605.1 Cyclanthera cordifolia | reverse complement strand
GTTTTAATATTATGGTCCAAGAAAGTAACAAACAAATAATAATAAACAAAACGCCCACCGTGGGGCTCGAACCCACGTCCACAAGGTTAAGAGCCTTGCGCTCTACCAACTGAGCTAGACGGGCTGGATACATCACGTATGGATGGTGCGACGTACTATGGGTAAAAATAATACAATTTTAGAATTCTACAAGCTCCTTCAGATCTCTGAGCTATCCCCGCAAAGTTTAAGAGTCTTGTCAATAATGCGGTGAACGTGGATCAAACACGTGACCTTCAGATCTTCAGTCTGACACTCTCTATATCACACATGGATGGTGCGACCTTCCTCGGGTAAAAATAAAACAATTTTAGAATTCTACATTTCCATCAAACTTTAGTGGACAATAAGTTATCACGCTTGCAATTTTTGACACAAGCTTAAGAGACTTACATGGATGACAAAGAAAAATATGTATTAATATTATTCTCCAAGAAAGTAACAAACAAATAATAATAAACAAAACGCCCACTGTGGGGCTCAAACCCACGACCACAAGGTTAAGAGCTTTACGCTCTACCAACTGAGCTAGACAAGTTGGATCCATCACATATGAATGGTGCGACCTACCTCGGGTAAAAATAAAACAATTTTAGAATTCTACATTTCCATCAAACTTTAGTGGACAAGGTGGCCGGTGAATGTGGATCAAACACGTGACCTTCAGATTTTCAGTCTGACGCTCTCCCAACTGAGCTATCCCCGCGATTTTTTTTAACTTTGTTTGTTTTATAAAATATGTATTAATATTATTGTCCAAAAAGTAACAAACAAATAATAAACAAAACACCCACTGTGGGGTTCGAACCCACAACACAAGGTTAAGAATCTTGCGCTCTACCAACTAAGCTAGACATGTAACCTTCAAATCTTCAGTTTGAGCCTTGTGCTCTACCATCTAACTCTATACCCGCAATTATTTTCAAAACGTCCATCGTGGGGCTCAAACCCACGACCACAAGGTTAAGAGCCTTGTCAATAATGTGATGAACGTGGATTGAACACGTGACCTTCAGATCTTTAGTCTGACGCTCTCCCAACTGAACTATCCCGACAATCGACAATATCACTAGAGTATGAGGCTTAACACGAAGTGAGAGATGTTATACCCCTAATCAATTGGTGAAATAAGTTGAAAATAAGAAGAAATCTAAGAAGTTTGAATCTGTAGATAGTATGCCCATCGATAATAAACTCAAGAAATTTAAGGGTGATGCAAAGACCAGTTTTGCAATATGTGAAGAAGATGCTTAAGGGTTTTTGAGATTGGATAAGTAGAGTGAATATAAAATTGTTGACAAATTAGCTCAAACACCAGCAAAAGTTTCGAATTGTCTTTATTGTTATCTTCAGAAGCACACCAAAATATGATAGTAGAGGAGTTGAATCAAGCGTATGATTCTAAAGACATTACATTAGAAAGTCTAGACAATATTGTTGGAAATATAACAGCATGCAACTCCATAACATTCACTGATGATGAAATACCTCCTAAGGGCACAAGACATACAAAAGCATTTCATATTTCAGTCAAGTACAAAAACTTTATGATAGCAAAAGTTTTGGTTGATAATGAGTTTTCCTTAAACATAATGCCTAAGTCTACATTTGATCAGTTACCCATTGATATATCTCACGTCAAGCTAAGTGCAATATAGTGAGAGCTTTTGATTGAGCGGGCAGTTAAGTTATTGGAGATATACAAATTCCAATACAAGTAGGCCCTTTCACCTTCGAAGTAACCTTTCAAGTCATGGATATTAATTCTGGCTATAGTTTCTTATCGGGACAACCTTGGATTCACTCAGCTGAAGTTGTACCCTCATCGCTACACCAAAAGCTTAAATTTGTGATTGGTAACAGTTTAGTGATCGTATCTAGCTAAGAAACTATTTTGGTGTCAAGACCACCATCAATGCCTTATGTTGAAGTTGTAGATGAAGCTTTTGAGTCATCTTTTCAGAAATTTCAAATTGCAATGAGAATTCAAGGAATTTAAGTCTCAGTCTCCAAATATTCTTGTCCATAAAAGTAGTAGTCACTAAAACAAAATTTTGAGTCCAAAAAATATGGAGGGATTTGGGCTTGGATACAAACCAAGCAAAATAGATATGATCAGAGTGAAGAGACAAAGAAGAGAAAACGATTTCTTAAAATTTGAAAATAGTGAACACCAAGAAAATGTTTTCTCACCTCTTTATCAGTCTTTCATAAAAGCTGGAATATCTCATCTAGAAGGCTGTAGAGATTTTGCAGTTGCAGTTGCAGTTGTGATTGAGAAAGAAGAAAAAAGCCCATGAATTTACCTATGTTCTAAAGGATTTTAAGCTTGACAATTGGAGTGCTATTGAACTACCATCATTTGTTGTTAAGATGTCAAAGTAAATATCAAAATTTATTTTTCATTTTAGTTGTTTTGATAATTTAAGCTTTCTGTTAGTTCAAGTTATGTTTATTTTTATATTTGGTTTTCCAATTCATTTTTCATAGGTTCAATCTAAATATTTCTATAAATACTTTTTTTTCTTTCACATCTCATATAGTAATACTAAGGTAGAATACAACATCAATTTCCCATGCAAACTTGAAACTCTTATATATAATGTCAGGTCCGATGAGGACATGGATGAGGAAGAAGAAGGTTCAGAAGCTTCATCTAAGTTACTAAGAATGATTGAACAAGAGGAACAAGTATTAGGCCCTAACGAAGAGCAAACAAAAAAAATTAATGTCGGCTCGCAGTCAGAGATCAAAGAAGTCAAAATTGGCACTAACATATCAATTGAAACTCGTCAAAAGATAATTTATTTGCTTCTAGAGTACAATGATGTTTTCGCTTGGTCATATCAGAATATGTCAGGACTTGATGTAAATATTTTTGTTCATCATTTTCCATTGAAAAGTGATTATAAACCTGTGAGACAAAAGTTACGCAAAATGAAGCAAGATATGTTAATCAATATTAAAAAATGAGGTTAAAAAAAATTGATGCGAGATTTTTAACAGTATCAAGTTATCCGAGTTGGGTAGCAAACATTGTTCCTATGCCGAAAAAGAATGGTCAAGTCAGAATGAGTGTGGACTATAGAGATTTAAATCGTGCTAGTCCTAAAGATAATTTTTCTCTTCCTCATTTGGCATACTCGTACGACTGGTTTTTCTACATTTTCTAACATGGATGGATTCTCAGGCTATAATCAAATTAAAATGGCGCCTGAAGATAGGGAAAAGACTACATTCATCACATTGTAGGGAACATTTTGCTATAAAGTTATGTCATTTGGCCTAAAGAATGTTGGAGCAACCTATCAATGTGCCATGGTCACTCTCTTTCATGACCTAATGCAGAAATAAATTGAAGTTTATGTAGACGACATGATAGCCAAGTTACATAATGAAGATGAACACCCAATAGTTCTTCGCAAGTTATTTGATAGATTAAGTTAAAGCTCAACCCGAACAAATGCATATTTGGGGCGACATCAGGAAAGTTGCTCGAATTCGTGGTCAGTCAGGAAGGCATTAAAGTTGATCCAGACAAAGTTAAGGCAATCTTAGAGATGCCACCTCCACAAACTCAAAAGGAAGTCAGGGGGTTTCTGGGCCGAATAAACTATATCGCAAGGTTTATATCACAATTGACAATGACATGCGAACCTATATTTAAATTGCTTTGTAAAAATAATGATGGAATTTAGAATGATGGCTGCCAAGCTGTATTTGATAAAATAAGCAATATCTAAAGAGCCCACCAATCCTTGTGCCACCAATTTTAGGACGTCCTCTCATTTTATACCTCACAGTGAATGATAAGGCAATGGGATGTGTATTAGGACAACATGATGATTCTGGAAAGAAAGAGCGGGCTATATATTATCTTAGTAAGAAATTTGCAAGCTGTGAGAGCAATTACTCTTTAATGGAAAAAACTTGTTGTGCTCTAGCTTGGGCCACTCGTTGTTTAAGACAATATATGTTGTACCACACGACATGGCTCATTTCAAAGATGGATCCAATCAAGTACTTCTTCGAGAAGCCATCCTTGTCAGGATATAGTTTTTGTGACAGTGATTAGGCAGCTTGCCCACTGACTTGTCGTTCGTTGACTGGGTATATGGTTTTTCCTGGGTCTTCTCCTATTTCATGGAAAATAAAGAAACAGGCGACTGTGTCTCGTTCGTCTGCTGAAGCTAAATATCGTGCAATGACTGTTGCTACCCGTGAGTTAAAATGGTTAAAATCTTTAATGACTTCTCTTGGTGTTATGCATTCTTTACCTATGGACTTGTTCTATGATAGTCAATTTGCGCTTCATATTGCAAAGAATCTCGTGTTTCATGATCGTACTAAACATATCGAAGCTGGTTGTCATTTTGTTTGTGATGAATTGTTATCTATAAATCTTACTACTCAATATGTTCCTGTTCGACATCAGTTAGCTGATATTTTAAAAAGACACTTGATCCACAAACAACTGTTTAAATTTCTATTTGACAAGTTAAACATTTGTAATCTTCATACTCCAAATATAAATATAATTCATAGATTTAGTTACTATAAATATTCTCTTTTATAAATTTGATTATCATAAATATTTTCTAGGGCTAATTATTTGATGTACTATTAGATTGAATTATAAAGAAGATGCATAGGCCATTTGTTTCTTTAAACTTTTAACACGGAGAACTTCATTGAAAAATTGCGTCAAACTCGTAGATAACGCATAACAAACTCTGTAACACGTTAGAAATTAACTTGTCGGAAAGTCACAAAAATCTCGTGGAAACCTGTCTGATAGTCGCCAACCTGCGGATTGCTTTATTCAATACATTTAAAAATATTATAGAAAAAAAATAAAATAGGTTTTATTTCACCGAAAATAATTGAGATTCAAATATGAAAATGATTCCTATTTTTAGTCCATATGTTTAAACCCTATAAGCGAAGAAGATATTCCCCATTTGAAAGCTTTTCCGTAAAAAGGTGTTTAATCTAATTTTGGAAAATGGGTATTTGATTTTTTTAAAATCATTTATGAATAAGTAAATTAATTATAAAAGGGTTCATTACCATTTCCAATCAAATAATTATCAAACCTATGTCTAAATAATTTATTTTACATAAAAGTTTCGACAACTTAAATTTTTTGAAGAAAATGATTAATGTAATCAAAAGTTTCAAAAAAAAAAAAAGCATATTAGATGAGAATGACTTTTTAAATAGGGGTGTTTGTAACGGCCACCAATGAACAATCGAAGAAAATTTCAATTTTACATCTTCCACCATAGATACCCAATGTTTCTAGCAAAAAATCGACTTGGACAAAGACAATTGAAACGCATGAGGCTGGTTTCAATGGAGACGTTGATAACAGATACACCATTGACGAACTACGATGGCATGAACTTGAAGGAAAAAAAAACCAACATAACCTTAAAGATCCAGAGGCTGAAGAAGGGCAATGTCGACATTAATTAATAATTATAATCATTAATTTTAATTGAATCAATATTCTTGCTAATAGTTTGAAACTTGAATACAATTATTTATTAATTTTAATTGATATATCTAATATATTAAGGGAAAATTGCTCAAACTACTCCTAAAATATGACGTTTGTAACAATTAAGTCCTTAAACTTTCAATTCGAGCAATCATCTCTCATAAAATTTGAAAAGTGTTGCAATTAATCCTTTAAGTTAATTTTAAGAGATTTTCACATGTGAAGAGAGTAAAATTGTCCAAAAAATATTTAGTTTTTTTTTTTCTCTATAAAAGTCTCTAACTAGAGAAATTCATAAGTTCTTACCAATTATAAATTTATAATGAAATATTTATAAACTAATGAGTTTTTTAAATGTATATATTTATTAATTAATGGGCTTTTTTAATATATAGTATTTTTCTCAAGAAAAATTTAAAATAAAAAAATATTAAAAAATTGAATAAAATATATTAAAATATATATCTTTATAGATAATTCTTTTTAATGAAATTGTTAAAATTTTGATTTTTTTGTTGGGTTACCTAGAGTTTGAAATTTTCTAATTTAATGTTTTATTAATAATTGATGATATTTATGTCAAGAAAAAAAAAAGGAATTCATAACTTCTTACCTTATAATGAAAAATGTACAAACTAATGAATTTTTTAAATGTGTATATTTGTTAATTTTAGATCTTTTCCAATATCATAATAATTTTCTCAAGAAAATTTTAAAATTAAAAAATTGAATATAAAAAACATTAAAAAATAAATATCTTTATCGATAATTCTTTTTAATGAAATTGTTCAAATTTTGATTTGTTTTGTTGTTGAAATTTTCTACTTTAATGTTTTATTAATAATTAATGATAATTTATGTCAAGGAAAAAAATGATTTGATTTTTTTTAATAATTAATCTTTTTTTAATCTTTCTAAGAAAATTATTATGATATTGAAAAAACTCATTAATTAACAAATAACACACATTTAAAAAATCCATTAATTTACAAAATTTTTCTTATAAATTTATAAGAGGTAAGAAATTATGAATTTTTCTAGTTATAAATTTTTAGAAAGACAAAAGAAAGAATAAGTATTTTTTGAACATTTTACCCTCTTCACACATGTGAAAATCTCTTAAAATTAACTTAAGGGTGTTAATTGCAACATTTATGAAACTTAAGGGGAGATGATTGCTCAAATTGAAAGTTTAAGAACTTAATTGTTACAAACATCATATACTTTAGGGGTTGCTTGTGCAATTTTCCCAAATATTAATTAATCCTCTCTTTAATAATTATCCAATAATTATTAATACAATTAATATGTCCAAGATATTAATTAATCATTTCTTAATAAATAATTATTTACACAATTAATTTAACCAATAAATTAATCATTCCTCATTTAATAAATAATAATCCAATTTTATTTATACAATTAATTTACCAGTAAATTAACTATTTCTCTCAATAAATAATTATCCAATAAATTAGTTATTCCTCTCAATAAAAATTATCCAATAATTATTTATACAATTAATTTGTCAACGTATTAATTAATTTCTCTGAGGAGCTTTGCATGGCTAGCAAAAATTAGTAATCTAATTGCAATAATATCCAAATTTTAAACTATTACCAATAATATGCCAACATTTAAAAAATAAGAAAATATTTATTATGAAAAGACATTTATATCCTACAGTAAAAAAATGAATTTTACTAAATAAAGGGAAAATCTATACTTTTACAGATGCAAAAGTCGACCTTCCAAACTCTACGAGCTACGTCGTTGATAACCTCCACCATCACCACCGTTGGAAAGCTCCACCATCAACCTCGACCTTCACTACCGTCGTCGTCGAACTTGACATCCACCATCGTTGCCGTCGAACTGGACGTTTGGTGTCGACGTTGATCTGAACCTCCATCGTTGTCGTTGAACTCGCCCTTCATCGTCGCTGTGTCGAACACGATCTCCAGTACCGGCAATGACGAAGGATGGTTTCCTCAGTAAGACAAACACCTAGGAGGCCATTTGAAAGTTCAAAATTGGTGAAAAAAATGGCAGTTTATTGTATTTAAAAAGAAAAGAAACCTTAAGTTGAGATGATTTTAATTAAAAATGTCATCAGTGATGTATTATTTAGGTATTTATATTAATGCAATATTATATATGTATTTATACACAAATACACATATTATAAAAATTCACTTTTATTCGCATACGACGTCAAATATGTGTTTGTATCAATATTTTATTTATTAATCCACAAACTAGTATTATATTATCCTACAATAATATATTAGAAAGTTTGACAAATTTAATTATCGTAGCTCTCAGTTTGATATTACAAATGTATTATATCGTACATACATCAATATATGTTGTATTAATAATGTGTTTAGGATCCACATATTGGTATGATATAATAATCAAGGTATTAGAATGTCAGTGGATAACGTAAGATATGGTACTAATTGGTTATTTTTCATTTTAAATGATAGTTATTATGATATGACTATCCATAGCGTATTAACACAAGTAGAAACTAGAAAAAATGTGACAGGCATATGGCGACACCTTTCAAAAATGATGTCGGGCATATCATTGTCATCAATACTGATGATATTAAAGACATTTAGTGATGGAAACATTTAGTGAAGGGCGAAAACTGTCACTAAAGACCTTTGTTGTCGCGCAGGATGAGCGACACCAAAGGTCTTGGTGACATTTTGGACCGACACGAAATAGAATTGGTGTCGGCCCAAAACCGATACCAATTGTTAAAGTTTTCGGTTTTAGACCGACACCAATTATTGAAGGTATCGGTTTTGGACCAACACCAATTGTTGAAGGTGTCGGTTTTAGACCGACGCCAATTCTAAAAATGTCACCATTTAGAATTAGTGACGTTTTGCTCCCGACATTAAAAGTACGTTTTTTGATTTAAAAAAAAAGATTTGTTCATGCCGCTCCCACCCTTTATTATTAAATGCTAACATAATATCTTTTTGTTGTGTTGATCACGACCCGTCATCATTTGCGTCCGACATTAAAAGTCTCAAAACTTGTATAAAAAAAAATGTAAGTGATGATTTGTCTATTTTAAGGCAAATATAATATAATGCCTTGAAAATGTCAAACCACTAAAGATTTACCTAGTTTTTTTCTCACCTTTAAACTCATCCTTCAGTATGTATTCCAATTTAATTTCTAACTTGTGAAACTAACTAAAATTTTGGCAGCATAACGACGTAACATTAAGATTACCAAAAAACGTAAACTTGTAAATTCCAAAAAAGAAAGTCATATCCTACAAGAAATCAAAATACACAAGATATAGAGACTTTGTCCAGCTAGAAAATGTCATATATACAAACAATATCATAAGTATATACAACAAATATTCAAAAGTAGAATAATTTTTACACTATTTAATCTTTGTTTCTAATAAATATCTACCTATGAAGTCTGCCAATTTGATTTGTACTTCATTCATATCTTCTTGAGTGTATGGTTCCGTGGTGTTAAACTAAAACATAACAAAATATACATTATTGTCAAATTAATAAACAAAAAGTTTTGCATAATTATATTAACTAAAATTGTGAATGAGTAAAACAAAAACTTGCAAGTTTATTCACGGGTGTGTGCGTGTTGGATATCATCTTTCGTATGAACAGTTGAAAAAATATCCACACACTATTGATCCCAATTGATGAGGGCACAAGTGAATTAATTTTTATCATTTTATTACAATAACTCTACATGACAAAAATTAGAATACAAGAAATAAATGATTTGGTTTTACGTATCTTCACTGATTTATATGTTAGTTTTGTGGATATGAACCCATTTTTTGATTTCCACAATCGATAAGAACTATAAAATAAAAACGAAACATTAGGATAATAAGTTAATTAAAACAAAAAAAAACTTATTTTTTTAGAAACATACGTATTTACGATATGGGCTAAACTCTCATCGGACGTCTTTTGATCGAGCGAGTTCATAATATAAACAGTATTATCTAAAAGAAATAAAATGACCAAAATCCAATGGTGCATAAACGATATTGCGATGATTTTAAAATTTTATAATTATTCATAGGTATAATACACGCTACGAAGTTTAAAATTTATAGATGCATACCCGGTATTAAAAGAAAAGAATGCGCGTTGATGGACATCAATAATCATGTCATCATAAACGTGTTCTTCAACCATTCTTTGTGGAGGTATCAAAACCACTAACCAACGAGGATCAAGTGGACCTTTTGCATAGAATACTTGCTTCGCTTGAGAAGCTAACATGAAGGAGTCTGATTTATGTCCAAATCGATTAAGATCTACAATTATAATCCAAGATCGTCTATGTTAATTTCATAATTATTTTTCACTCAATCACATTTAATAAAACAACAGTAAAATTATGATAATCAAACTCTTAGATTTCTGGAAGAACGTCATAAAAAGTCATTTCTAACATAATTTGATTTTTATCCTTCAGACTAGAAACTTGCAAAGTTTCTGCCGTTATCATAACTTAATTGTTCTGCACACTTCTAAGATCATCTCGATATTTTATGTGATATTGAATACCATTGACCATATAACTATTATAAATGGTCATTTCTGAACGATGTTCATGAGATACCCAGCTCTACTAGATGATATTAAATTGTTTTGAACTCTTAAAGCGAGCACAACATGATCACATAACCAACTACTGAATTTTCGATTATGTTCCTCTTGAAGTCATTTTTTATTTTTAGACCTACTACGATTCAATTTAGACAACATTTGCATGTGTTGATCTACAAATGGAAACACACCGTCTATGTTATGTAGTACATACAAATAAACTTGATCAATCATATCCTTAGTTGGTGTTTAATAATTGGCAATAGATAATGGTGGATCAATATTATTTTCATCTGCATTCTTGTTTGATGGTCACAATCCAATAGATACAACTCTATCGACTCTTCTACTATATATTTTTCTCCAATGCATCTCTCACGTCACTTTCTATTACGAACAATAACCTCTAAAAATCTTCATATATCTTTCAAAAGAATACATCCACCTCAAATAAAATGATCCAAAAAATTCTATCTCCCTTACAAAATGAACCACAAGGTGAATAATTATTGTGAAAAATGAAGGTGAAAAAAACATCTTAAAGAGACCGAAAGTGGCCACTACATCATCTTGCAATCTTTTCAAAATCTATCGACGTACTACATATAACATTAAAGAAAAAGTATAGACAAATGATAGCGTATCGAATGTGTTTCAGAAAAATACCACGAATTGCTATAGGTAGTAGTTGTTGCATCAAAACATGATGAACGTGAGATTTTAGTCCGTAATGTTTCAAATAACTAAGCAACAATGTTTTACTTATGTTGGATGAATAATCTTCAGGTACTTTAATTTCAGATAATGTTTACACACGCTCAATTTCTCATTTCTTGTTAGTGTGTAACATGTTGAGGCAATAATATTATTTTTTCTCTCTTTTTTAGGGATTACTCAGATCAAATATTCAATTCAACTAAGTCTTGATGTGTTTTTAATCCATCTTTTGTTTTGCTAGGAATATCAAGCATAGTTCCATTAATATTGGAACACACATTCTTCTCGATATGTATGAATCTAAACAATGTCGAATGTGAAAATGTTTCCAATACACCAATTCAAAAAATTTGATTTATTCTTCCAATAAGTGTTTGAATGTTGTTCTTTTCTATGTCATTATCATGAGTAAATTGAATAGTATTTAATTGTGCAAGAATCTCTTCGTTGCTTAATGATTTAGGAGTTACTCTGAATTATTGTTCCCCATTAAAAGCTTTCTTTTATCGTCTATATCCGTGCCCAATAGGTAGATATCTCCGATGTCCAGAGTATGCCATCTTTTTTCCCTTAGGTAAATAAGTAGATGTTGTTTTCTCTCCACATATCAGACATACATGATACCTTTTACAGTACACCCACACAAATTACCATATGCAGGAAAATCATTAATGGTCCACAACAAATAGCTTTTAAGGTGAAACGTTGTTGACAATGTGCATCAAAACATTCAATACTTGTGTTCCATAGCATTTTCAGATAGTCAACTAATGGTGCTAAATTGACATCTATGTTATTTTCTAGTTGTTTAATTCTAGAAATTAATGAATTTAACATAAAAAATTTACTCTTCATGCACAACCATGGATGTAAATTGTAAATTACCAACATCATTGGCCAACAACTATATCAAGTACTTTGGTCTTCGTGTGGATTTACACCATCTGTTGATAAGGCTAGACGAAGATTCCTCGATTCTGAATTAAATTCGGCAATCTTTTCGTCTATTTGTTTCCATGAGAGGGTGTCGGCTGGTTGTTGTGTATACCAATTGACCGGACGGAAAGTAGCATGCCATATCAATAATTTTGAAGTTTCTTTACTTTAAAAAATTTGTTCAAATCTTGGAAATGGAGAGAAATACCACATGACTTTTACTGGAATTTTCCCTCTTCTTTCACGTTCTTCTAAACTTTCCATCTTGATGTTTCACATGTAGGATACAATTTGGCATCGACGAGTTCTTTTCGATACAAACAACAGTCATTGATGCAGGCATGGATCTTTTCATAATTCATTCTTAATGTACTTAAAATCTTCTTTGCATAATAGGTAGATATCAAAAATTCATTAGAACAAGGCAATAGAATGCTCAATAATTCTAACAACTCTATGAAACTCTTATCGCTTCATGCAAGCTTTGCTTTCAAATTATAAAGCTTAATCAATGCAGATATCTTATTCAAATTATTACAATTTTGATATGATGGTTTTTTTGGCATCCTCTAAAGATTGCTCAAATATTGAGAATTTGTCGTTAAAATAATACATATTGGAACACTTTCATCGATTGGAACACTTCAATATTGTTTCTTTTTCTCGATAAAGATTCTTCATGCCAAATCCATGTTCATAACTTTGATCGATACCATTTACAAATAAATGATCTCTTACTACATTCACATTTTGGTACTTGACATTCACACATTTCAAACATGGACAACAAATGACATTTGACCATTCCAAATGTTGTAACGCATTGTGTGTAAAAGTCTCAACTCATAAACTATATTCTTGTGACATTCGATCCTTAAGCATCCATAAATTATCCATATCCCAACTAAATTTATACCTACACGCAAGGTAAAAATCCATCCATAAAATTGTAAGGCATCTACTTTTTAAGATTTTCTTATATGTTTTAAAGTTTAGTTCCAAGAAATAAAAGAGAAATGATCAAACCTACATCATGCAATACTTAGAACTTGTCTTTTAGCAAGAAATATCACATTTGCCAATTAAATTAAATACAATAGATGAATTTGTGAAATGCCATACATTAAATCTTCTCCACTTGTGAACTTTAAAGTTTAAGAATTGTTTAAAGGCTTAGAAAGGAACCCATTATTTTTCCTTTAATTAAAATTCTTTCTAGAGGCTTCTTTCACACCCTAAATAACCTTTTAATTTGAATTTTTAATATTGACTTATCTCAAAGTTAGTTGACATTCTCAAAACCTAGTTTGGCATTCACATTCTTTCAATTTATACAATTTTTTTTTTCATTTTCAAAAGCTAAAAAATTGAGAAAAATAAACTAAAACAAACATATATTTTTTCTCAAACCCCTCACACTATTTCTTCTCAAACCCTCTTCTTCATTTTATTTCTACTCTCATCTCAAAAACCCACAAATTCTTCTTTTTCTTTCTCTAAACCTAGTTTGACATTCTCATTCTTTCTCTTTCTAAACCCTTTTTTTTTCCATTTTCAAAAGCTAAAAAATTGAGAAAAACAAACCAAAACAAGCATATATTTCATATTACCTCTAACTGTGAAAAAAAAGGTAGAGAAAGAAAGGAACCGTCGTCGCCGCTCAACGTAACAACCGTCGCCGCCGCAGTTAAACAAGGAGAGAAAAGATTTTTAAGAAGAGAGAAACAAAAAGAAGGTTTTGTGGGTTTTTGAGATGAGAAAAGAAATAAAATGAAGAAGATGGTTTGAGAAGAATGGTGTGAGGGTTTGAGAAAAGATAGGGTTTGAGAAGAAATGAGAGAAAAGATAGTTAGAAAAATGAAGAAGAAAAGAAGAAAAAAAGGGTCTCGGGTAAGGGGGAAAAGAGGGAGAGAAAAATAAAGAAAGAAAAAGGGGGTCTCGGGTTTGCATGCATGGGCAGAGAGAAAAATGACATTTGATATCGAGTTATTGGTGTCGCGCAGCCGACATCAAATGTAAAAAATGACATTTTCAAAAATATAAGGTGTCGAGCTGCCCGACATCAGACCCTACACACGTCATTCTTAAAACAAAGATGTCTGTTATAAAGTGTTGGGCTGCCTAATGTCATGATCCTACTTTTGACTCGTGTGGCACCATGATTTTTTGCTTCAATCATGGTCAGCCTTACAGGGAACTTCAACCTCAAACCCCTTTCTTCGATGCTTTGTGGCTTCGTTGTACTTTCAAGCGAGGTTCTCACCCTCGACTAAGCTTTTCATTTAGGATACAACAGAAGTCTTCTTGGACATACATGTTGTTTGAGCATGCATTCCTTGTCATTTGCGACTCTAGCCGACTCGCCTCTGCTCTAGGCCAAGTCCTAAGGCTCGTCCTTACCTCTACATCAGGCCAAGGTCATCTCAATGCAATATTGAAGCTCGATCTTCCCTCCATGATCATTTAGAACATGTTCGTATGACTCAAACATCGATCTGGGACTTCGCCGGGGTATGTTATGACCTAAAACGGGCCTAAACGAGCCTTTATAGGAAAACCGGGGCTAACCGTGTAATTTTGGGACTTATCGAGACCTACCGGGGCAATATAACGCAAACCGAAGCTCATCAGGGCATTATATTAAAAACTAGAGAATAACGGACAAAACCGTCCAAAACCGGAGAAACTGAGTCCAGCGATGCATACCAGGGTCATCCCGAGCCGCTCATCTGAACATACCTTCTCGAAACCATCTTGATGCCTTCCCAGGGAACAGGCTGATATTTGAGCTTGCTCGGACATCCATCCTCCGAGACTTCGATCGAGGGTCGGCCCCTTCCGTGCCCATGTCGAGCCAATTTCGCATTCTGGGGCGCCACTCGATATATGTCACAACCTCTACTCTCGAGAAGGAGCTCAATGTCGACACACTCATGCCATCCGATAATGTCCTCGAGAACCCATGCCAAGGAAACACTCAAGACGCTCGTCATGCAAGTGCTCGCCCACACCGCACTCGTGTGCCATGGGGTAGCTTACTTAGGCCACATGGCCCAGAGATAGTGGAGAGCTTGACAAAATGTCTCCCCCTATAGTGCATTTTGGGCCATTTTTTATGTGGCAGGCTTGCACATCTTTTTGGCGAGGAGACATAAGGCAACATGGAGAGTTCGTCTATTGTCCGATCGACACCAAATTTGGCAAGCTTACATATTTCATATAGACGAACTTAACTCCAGAGTTGGGCCTCCAAACTTGTCCTTGAGGCACGACTTTCGAGATAGTCACTCGGGGCCCGACATCGACTCCCACTAGTTTAACATTGACCTTGTCGATGACATATAGTCATGCCCTCATATTCGCAACCCAACTTGATCATGTTTTAATACACTCTATTGGTGTGTTGGATGATGCCCGAACTCCTCGAACGCATCACGGCACTCGAAGCCTTGGCCCTCTATAGGCCTCACGGGTGACATTGTCGTGACACCTTTGCTTTCCTTTGCACGAGTGGGGTCACGTCATACAACCACCAAGGTATGACCGTGACACTGAATACCAAATCTGACTAACACCAATTTCCAGCACCAAATCTGATCAAGACCAATTTCCCATCACAAAAAATGTTCGCCATCTTTTATCTGCGTTTTTCAAAAAAAATTGGATAACATCGTCACCTATTCCCAGTTTTGTAAGTGTAATAATAATACAAAGTTATTGATTATAGCATTGATTTTGGTATAGTAGTAATACATATTGGAAATTATAATACAATACCACATAGTATAAATAAAAGTTTGATATTGTATTTATATTGTATTTATAATATAATAGATATTTTGTATCATATTACAATATTACATAAATATGTATGCTATTTATTATAATATAGTCATAATATTATGCTACTAGAATCATAATAACAATACCAATACTGAAGTATACAATACTCGTATAATACTATTTTTTTATAAATAATACATTATATATCTATCTTCCATATCCACAAATCTCAGAGTTTCAAATTCATGGCTTCTTGTTGTTGTTGTCTTCGATGTAGGCAAAAAATCATTGAGAAATCAAGGAAAAAATGTGTATTTTTTATGCCGACTTCGCGTGTCTCTGATTAACCATTTCGGCAAAAAATAATATAGAAAATAAATGAGAAAATTAAAGGAAAAAAAAAACGTGTGTTTCCATTGCCATCTTCTCTAATCGTGTGCGGTAAAAAATTCTAAATAACTCTCAACTCCGGGCGATCAACTCTACATAAAAATCTTTTCCAACAAATTTGACTCCATCTCCGGCCAACAACTTCGACGCCATATTCACCAACGAATCTAACGCCATCTTCACCAACGATTGCGGCTCCATCTCTAACCATAGGCAACCGACTCTACATCTCCGACCATAAGAGACCAACTCTGCAACTCTGGCCAACATTGATGGATACCGCAACAATGAAGCTTCCGAAAGCTAAAAATAAATGACAGGAGAAAAAAAAATTAGAGTTAGAGGTTGTAGAATGATATATACAAAATGGGCATTAAAGGGATTATTAAAAAGTAAAGTAAGTTTTAAATAAATAAATGAATATTTGTGTAATTTAAATTAATTTTGGATACACGTTGAAATATTATACAAAATTTGAATATTTATAATAAATTCCCTACTAAATAGTTAACCAATAATTATTTATAATTACGTTATCCAATAAGTTAATTATTCCTTACTAATATTAACCTATAAATATTAAATTAATATATCCAATATATTAATAAAGTTTAATAAATTAAGCATAAGCTTCTAATAATTATGTCTAACATAATTAATTCGTGAATTTGAACTCTTCAAATTCACTCTATAATAAAACAATGTGCCAGCAAGTATGAAATATCTCGGAAACCGGTAGACCTATAGGTTGAAAGCTACAATGATTCGAGATTCAATTCTTATTTGTTAACAATAAGCTTATTCCACTAAAGGCACGTGTTGAACTCTTTCGCAATATAGTCCACAGATATATAAGTCGATCTTTTTGTCATATGATCCTTCACGAGCTTGTTCGTAATTCACAACTTGAACAAGAGATCTATTCTACCCCTGTGGTTACATCTTTCTCCTTAAGCGGCATTGATTCCTTTAATGAACAAGTTGTTTATAGTCCCACTATAAACCAGTGTCCATTCGAGCCAATGAGAGGCGAGTATCCTTTATTCAAGCCCCAAAATTAATTTTTAAGGGAACAACTCTACATCTTCCTCAATATTATGGAAGACATTAATTCCTTCTTGTGACGTTGCATTCCCAGTCACTCACTACTACAATCTCCAACATGAGAGACCTATAAGAGTTCACAACCCACTCATGATTCAAATCACATCGACATATGATTATCCTTAGTGAAGCAGTTGATGCGAGTATATAACGATATTATTAGCTCGATCATAAAACTTCTGGTCTCGTCTTATACAAAAACTTATTTTTGCAAAGGCATCCCCACTCACATGTCTCCACATGAACACCTAGGGTCCGGTCGTTTGCAACTCTTGCAAAGTGGGTCGTACCAATAGTATCACAAAGACAAACACCCTTGCTTTAGTTCAAATACTGTAGACGCTTTAGGTTATTGACTTGGAACTATATCCACTTGTATGGTGTCGGATCTATAAAAATAATTTTATGATCTAAATTTTGTTAACTAAGAACACTCAATAAAGTAAATATGAGATGCAATAATAAAATAACGGAATATAAAAGTTAAGAGAAAGAGAGACACCAAAGTTTTTCAAGTGGTTTAGAAAATCTCTACTCCACCCCCTCCCCCAAGACTCTTTTTTGAGAATTCTATTGGTGATCCTCTCACGTGTGAGAATCAAACCCCCCACGACCTTTTTTTTAGGCTAAAGAGAAACCTAAATCCTTTTCATGGATTCAGGATTTAACATATTTAGTTTTCTCACAACAACAGTGTGCCCACACACTTTAATACAAATCTCAAAACAAATATTGAAAATAAATCTAACAAAATACCCTCGAAGGAAAAATACATAAGTTTAGCGTTGACAGCTTCTTCACAAATTTGTAACACGCCGATTCAAGAATATGTGAATTAATCAAACTTTTAGGGGCTGTTTTGAATAGATATGTTGTTGTTTCTCATTCAAAATTTTGAGAGAATAGATTTATGGAAGAGAAGAGAAAAGACGACCGTTGAATTTAGGGCAAAATGATCAACGGGTGAGTTTTGATGAAAATGTGATGATTCTGGCCTTTAGATTTAGGGAAAAAGTAGTGGATGGATGAGATTGACTGGAAATAGATTTGGAGTAAAAGGAAACAATAACCGAAGGAAAATCTCATTTTTTTCCTTTTGCAAATTTTGTCTCCAAACTTCAAATGTTCATATCTTCTTCATTTTAACTCTATTCAAAATGAGTTGGAATCGTCTCTTCAATCTTACATAAGAAATACTTAAAAACTCAAAAATTATCAGTAAATAAAATTCAAGTTTGTTATCATCAAATTATTAATTAATTAAAATTAATTAGTTTGAGATAATGAACAAAAAGCCAACAATCTCCTTTTTTGATGATGACAAACTATACAAGAAAAATTAATTTAAAGTGATGTGTGATATAGGATATGAATTAACAAGCACAATCAACACACATGCATAATATACTTTCATTTTTCTTAATATCTCTTCCCCTTTGGAATCAATAAAAATGAATAGTAAGAAAAATAATATAAACTAGCTCTTCACGAACTCTTAATAAATTTCTCCCTGTTGAGATTTGTTTACATTTTTCGACCTTCCCTAAGCATATATCAATTTTATGATTTTTGTTTATGCCCAAAAGTGATCAAACACACTTATACACTAACTTTGCTCTTTAAAAACAGAATTTTCCAACAAGCATATAAGTTGTAAAATTGGCTAAAAATAGAGGGAAAAATAATCGAGAGTTTACGTGGTTCGGAACTTTGGTCCTACATCCACGAGCACCTAAGGCGTAGCCTAGGTGAGGCAATTTTATTAGAGTTCTATGAGAAATTCATCCAACATACAAGATACAATTTTAAAACAATTACAAGAAAACATAATCTAACAAAATTGCCCAAGAATTACTTCTTATAACAAAGTGAGAAACAACTACAAAAGGAAAAAGGAAATGGAGTACACCTTTGTTGGAATCCAAGATTGAATCACCAAGAAACAAACCAATCCACAAAGAAAAGCTCCAAGAATGCTCCAAGACTGTTTTCTTTCCTCTTCTTTGTCAAAATCTTCAAGAAAGATGGATGAAAGAACAGTACCTCGGGGTAATAGATCAGTTTCGGTTGTGTAGGGTGGCCAGAACTCGCCGAGATCCGGTGGCCGACGTCGCTGAGGAGCGCCTGAAGCAGTGGCGCTCACTGCTCGTGTGAGGGATGCAGAAAACTAAGAGCCCCTTGTGGGCTCTCTCTCTTCTCGGCTTCACAGTAGCAAATTGGGGGAATTGATTTTCCCTCCCTCCAAACCCTTACACAATGGGTTTTGCCAAAAATACCCCTTCAAACTTCCTTAATTTTCGCAACCAACCTTTTGTATTTAAACTAATCTCTCAACTTTCATTAAAACACAAAACTAATGACAATTTGGAATTCTTGCAACTCTTATCAAAAAATGATTGATGAATAAGTTTGATGGGCCACTCTATTTATAATCAAAAAATGAGTACATATGCAAAATATACTCTTGGCAATATAGGATAAATACTAATTAGTTAAAACTTCTAACTAATCAATTTAACTAATTAGTTATTTAACTTCCTAAACTAATTCTTATTATCTATGTATTATTCCATTGATGTAAATAAACCTTGATGTTTAATTAAAAAACAAAATTAAAGTGTAGGCCAATTGTTTTCTAACACTCTCATTTTTAAAATAAATTTAACACTTCCCCTTAATAAAGTCTTAAAAAATATTTAGTTCATAACTTAATCATACATGATCAAAAAAATTGATAAATTTTCAAAATAAATATAATATCATGGTAGATAATCAATTAAAATAAACCATTTTTAGAATTTCCATAAAAATCGCATTCAAATGAAGATGTCATACTATAAGGATATCAATGTAATAACTAGAGATTTTGAATACCAATTGTCCATATCGGTTAAAGATACATCAAACAAATTAATTTCAAAACAATTTATCAAATAGGAGTAATAAAAAATAAATCATCATTTCAAACAATAATATTACTTAAGAAAATTATTATTTATCCATAACAATTTTGATAGCATTAAAATGATATAAACACCAATTTTATTTAAAATGCTAACGAAATTTAAGAATAAAAATAAATTTCATAAACTACTCCCCTATAAAAAATAATTCGACAATTCGTCTACATAAAAAAAACTTTAAGCACATACAATTCAACATATAGAACAAGCAATATAAATATGCATTTTTCTCATCACTACAAACATCAATCTCACTATGGAATCATTATTTGATCTATTTTTCAAACATGCATTTTAATGTATCAAAAGATGCGGTGAACGTGGATCGAACACGTGACCTTCAGATCTTCAGTCTGACGCTCTCCCAACTGAGCTATCCCCGCAATTTTATTTTTTAAACTTTGTTTGTTTTATAAAATATATATTAATATTATTGTCCAAGAAAGTAGCAAACAAATAATAGAAAAAAAACGCCCACCGTGGGGCTCGAACCCACGACCACAAGGTTAAGAGCCTTGCGCTCTACCAACTGAGCTAGACGGGCTGGTTGCATTATGCATGGCCATGGTAAATCTACACTAGGATGGTGCGACCTACTTCGGGTAAAAATAAAACAATTTTAGAATTCTACATTTCCATCAAACTTTAGTAGAAAATAATGCAATGAACGTGGATCGAACACGTGATCTTGACTCTAACACTCTCCCAACATAGCTATCCCCACAATTTTGTTTTATAAAATATTATTGTCCAAGAAAGTAGCAAACAAATAATAATAAACAAAACGTCCAAGGGGCTCAAACCCACGACCACAAGGTTAAGAGTCTTGTACGTCAGTGGACAATAATGCCCAACTAAGCTATCCCCGCAATTTTCACGAGGATGGTGCAACCTACTTCGGGTAAAAGTTGCAGTGAACATGGATAACAAAACGCCCACCGTGGGGCTTGAACCCACGACCACAAGGTTAAGAGCCTTGCGCTCTACCAACTGAGCTAGACGGGCTGGTGACATTACACATGGCCATGGTCAAAGTACACGTAGATGGTCAAAGCACACTTGGATGATCAAAGCACACTAGGATGGTGCGACCTACTTCCGACGACCACAAGATTAAGAGCCTTGCGCTCTACCAACTAAGCTAGACAGGCTGGTCACTTTATAAAAATTGTTAAACTTTTAAATTATATTTTAACATAATAAATAATTGAATAAATTTTGTTAATAAAATAATAGTTGCATATGTATGGGTGAAGAAACTTTTTTTTCTTTTTTTTATTTAGAAATGATTAGGTATTGTATTTAAATTAAAAATATTTGTGAAAACGGTTGAACTACTAATATTAGAATAACATAAAATGCATTGAACGTGAATCAAACAAGTGACATTCAAATCATCACTGTAATGCTCCCCCACCTGACCCATCCCAACAATTTCTTTCTTATAATTATGTTTGTGTTATAGAATAGTTATGAAGTATAGTCGTGGTCAACTCAGCCAAAGGGGTTAACGATTTTTAAAATTTTATCAAGCATAGCCTAAAAGAAATTATTTATGGTCAATTAAGGCCAATGATCAAACTTGGTCAAAGTGACATGCAATGGTCAACATCACACATGACCATGGTCAAAGTACACGTTGGTGGTCAAAGAATACTAGAATGGTCAAACATATCACGTGGATTTCTACCATTTGGTCAAACGTTCGACAATGGGTCAACTAGTCGATTTGCTCAATGTTTGTAAAAGCTAGTCAACATACAACAAGAATTATTTCTTCAAGAATAATTATATTAAAAAGACCATATTCTTATTTCTAAGAATATCTTTTCCTAAATAGTATTTTCATATTCTATAAGTCAGTTTCTCTTTTAAGGAAAATATTTTTTTCTAAGAGAATTTTCTTTAGCTTATTTTTCCATAAAATCTTCATTCCAAAAGTTCACCCTCCTTTTATTTCCTTTGGCCGAAAATTGCCTCTAACTAGGCTTAAATTTTCGATTTTTCAAAGTGCGAGAGAAGATTTGTTTAATGCTTTGGACTTTTGGAGAGCATCTGTTGAAATTCAAAATTTCATTATGTACCCACCTTTTTCCGACTTTATGCTAGTAGGTAGGTGCATTGTCATAAGTTTTATCCCTTATTTTGCAACTTTTCGATTTTTGACCCTCTCATGCATGTATGTCTGAATTTCTTAGGTGCCAAATAAGACCTTTTTGATGTCTTGGTACTTTATTTGAATTTTCATACTAAGTAAGCCCTCTCGTTGGAGTCTTGCCTCTTTTCTTGATACTTTTTCAAATTTTCACCAAATAGGCTTCTATTTTTGAATTTTAACCTAAGCTCTCCCTTGGAGTTTCGCTACTTTTTAGGTACTTTTTTCAAAATCTTAGGCCAACTAGGTTCTCTTAGCAGAGATTCACCCACCTTAGGCTATTTTCCTTGAATTTCTGGGCTAAATAAGCTCTCTTTGTAGAGACTTGCCCTTTTTAGCACTTTCTTGACTTAAAAGTTCCTTAGGCCCTCAATGTAGAGACTTATCTTTTTAAGCAGGTTTTCGAACTTAAAGATTCCTTAGGCCCTCCATGTAGAAACTTGTCCTCTTAAGCACTTTTTCGAACTTTTAGGCTACCCAGGTTCTCTTTATAGAGACGACCATTTTTTAGTGCTTTTCAAATTCTTGCTTCTTTGTAGGTTCCTCCTTGCTTTTTGGTTTTTTTGCTCATAGACCCTTCTTTCGATTATGAGAATAAATTGCATCACACCTAAGCTTTCTCTTCTCACAAGAGGACTTAACGCAAGACTCTGGTGATAAGGTCTAGAATGCAACCAGTTGCTTCCACCTTGACACAAGTGAACTTGGACAAACTAAGGATCCAATATCTTATTCCACCGAAGATCACTCTTAGGCTTTCTAAGGAGAAGGAAATGTACAAAAAACCTTCTTTTGACGAGGTTATGTTTTACACCACTATGTTTGATAGAGGGGTTCATTTGTTTTTTATTTTTTCTCTTCAGGAATTCTTTAGCATGACTGGGTTGGCTCCGCCGCAGCTGGCTTCTAACACATGTAACGTCTTTTTTGGAGTTCATAGCCTCTGGATTTCCATCGGCTTTAAGGGTCTTTTTAGCATAAGGGACATTCTCTCTTTGTACCTCTTCTGCCAGCATCCTAATGTGAATGTAGGATGTTACCTCACACCCTAGAGTAAACTTTCGCTCATGGTGGCTTGCCCCAACTTTTAGAAAGGGTGGAAAGAAAGATGGTTCTTCACTAGGGGCCTTGGGCAGCTCTTGGTACCGAGGCCTCAATGGTTGTTCCCAGTACCTTCGGAACCTATGGTACGTCTCTTTTCATTGTCGTTGTACACACAATTTTTTGCATTGCGCTTACGCTTTGACATTGTTTCCAGTACAGAGGAAGTTTAGTCTTCGCTCTCGGGTATTGAAGTTTTACGACCTTGTGATGACTTATCTCGATGAGGTTACCTGTAGCGCTATTTGACCAATGAGTCATAGACGCTTTATAACCTTTTTCTAGAGTCAGCCATACCTTATGCTCGGACTCGGACTCACCCATCCTGTAGGAGGATCCGTTCTAAGTACGCTATT
Source organism: Cyclanthera cordifolia (assembly GCA_037832605.1). Lineage (NCBI taxonomy): Eukaryota > Viridiplantae > Streptophyta > Magnoliopsida > Cucurbitales > Cucurbitaceae > Cyclanthera > Cyclanthera cordifolia. Next base: position 33,438 of record JBBMEG010040980.1, on the reverse strand, counting down.
AAACACTTAGATTTGTGCACCTTGGATGATGTAAGCGTTGTCTAACGTCTTATTTACTTGTGTTTAGTCACCATGAACTATGAACCTTCAGTGAGGCGTGTCTTTGACGTCGTGACTCACCAATCCTCTCACCAAACTTTAGGACTCCCACCAAAGACAAGGTGGACCTTACTTCGGGGGGTTGCCCATTTCCAGTTGGTGAGGATGAATGCCTTCCCTTTCCTGAGGTTCCAGATGATTTAGATATCGAGTCAGATCTTGAGTTCGATGGACCAAGCATTGCATCTGATCATGCTCATTCTCTGGCTAGGCTAGCTCTTATGCGCCTCGGACGCCCTTATGCGGCCTTCCTTTTGGATTTGACTCCTATTTGTTGTCAGGACCGTATCGTCCAAATTTAGACCCAGTAGAGAAAAGTACTCTAGCTTCTAACTTATGGAGTGAGGTGGAGACTTCTTCCACGCCCTTTCTCCTAGGAGATGGCTCTCAAGTTTTGAAAAATGGGGCTCCCTTAATGTATAAGGTATACTTGCTAAATTTGTGTCTAGCCATCTGTTTGTCTAAGTATGTAGGCTGGCCTTTTACTTTATGTTTGCAGGCCTTTATGCACTTTGCCTCAACTTCACACCATCTTTCTGAAGACTTGTGTCACACCTACCTCTTCTTGGTCTTCCAACTCTGATCAATTCAAGTGGGAACTGGCTTAGGCTCGAGAAGTTCAGTGTGTCGATGTGGCTGCCTTAGCTGACCTTCGAACCTCTCCCAAAGCAGCCCGAAGTCTTGCTGCTCGTACATGCTAGGAGGACTTATCTACAATTGCTCGCCTTCGTTGAGAGTTGGCTTCTACTGAACGGAAGCTGAAGAATGCCTCTTACTAAGCCAATTTGGTGAAAGGCTCTCATTCCTTAGTGATTTTAGAAAACAATGTTGGGGAAGCTGCCATTGGTTTGGTATTAGACCGAATCCAAGAAGCAGTTAGTTGTGGCACACTTCTTTCTCTCTTCAGGTCTCTTTGCACCACCGCTACGGAGAAAGTTCCTGATCTTTCTCTACCAGCCTTTGAGTCAGGACTTTCCAGCGACCCATCCCAAGCTACTTCCTATGATTCTCTCATCTTTCAAAGTATGCCTGAAAGGGACATCCCGATTCGGGCCCGTCCAGCTAGGACCAATCCCGCTCAAGCCGAACTTAATAGGCCAACTTCTAGCAGACGCAGCTCCGAGGGCCCTTTCTGATTATTTTTTCTTGATGTACTTCTTTTTTTTAAGTAGAATATTTTTCTAAGTACTTTACCTTGTTGATTGTTAAGTGCTTACTTTTTCTCCTACCTTTCTGTTGCTTATTTCTTCTCTTGCTTACCTCCAATTTAAGCTTATTGAATTATGATAACATCAATATACTTGAGCTTTACTGTTGCTCATTTCTTCTCTTGCTTACCTTCAGATCATAGTAGTCTGAGGTATCATGACCGTGATCTCTGTGAAATAGGTAGTATTTGCCCTTATTTCGCTTGTTGGTCCCTGCTTTGATATTGTTTGGCCACCTCAATACCTATTTATCTTGAATCTCCATCAAGATTTGCTCTACTGGAACCACTGTTGGGATGTACTTCTCGAATCGACTAGGTGGTACTCCTTTCTAGACAGTATTTTTCTTTACTGGGCGTTCCTCCTCCCTCCGCTTCTGCTCATTGTAATCAGACTCACGACGACTTTTTGACTTCTCACGGCCCTAGAATTGAGTGCTTTCCTTCAATATTTCCTCGGGAGTTGACCAACACCCCCACGCTCATGTATTTCTGCCCCGAGTAAGCAACTCGACATATGTGAGCGAGGCTTTCTTTCATAGCGACCATAAGAACTAATCGTCTTTAAGTTTGGCCACAACTGTCTCAAGGGTCACACCATCAGTGTACCCCTCAACTTGCAACGTCTCGTTATTGAAACGTGATATCTACTCCCGAAGGATCTCATGACTACTTTGCTTCATGGTCAGTAGATGGGTGGCCGACTTCTTCAGATCTCGCCTACCAAAGAATTTGGTGACAAAGACTCAGGATAGCTCTCCGAACGAGGAAATAGGCTTCGACTTGAGCTGCCTGAACCATCTTCTTATTGGGCATGTGAGCATAAATGAGAACACCTGCCACTTAATTGCATCTCGGACTTCATGGAGTTCCATCCACGCCCGAAATGTATCCAGGTGCTCTATGGGATCCTTGGATTCATCATACGCCTTGATCGTTAGAAGCTTGAATTTAGTCGGGACCGATTTCTTCTTTGTTAGTAAAATTAGGGTCGACCCGATTGACTAAATTGTCCAAGTTCAGTCCGTCCTGATCTTGCACCTTCTTCATATCTCCTAATTTATCTTAGACAAGATGAAGTTGAGCTAACCAGGGCTGGTCTTTGGCTCCGACAGGTGCTGCCTCCCTTCGACGCTGGTTGTTCTCATCTCTCAAGTCCGCCTCAAGTCTGATCTCGTCTCCCGGTCACTTAGGGTCCTTGAAAGGTGCTAGGTGGAGGATCCTTAAGAGGTGCTCGACGGCTGGCTGCTCCTAACAGATTGTGTTTTGGAGCATCTTTTAATTCAGGAACCGATTCTTTGATAGATCGAGTGCTCCTTCCTTTGATCATTACCGCCCAATTAAAGTCGTTTGATTGGTCTTTTGTGTCAGGAATGAGCTTATCTCGAAACCTCAGTGGCTGAGGCTTTCCCTTCAGCAGGGTCCCTAATTAAGGGTGCTAACTCTAGGATGCTACACCTTCATGACCCACCCTTTGAGGGTGTGGCCTTCTTTGTGTAACTCTAGGATGCTACACCTAACAAGTGCAACGTTCCTAAATGTTACTTGGACTTGGTCGTCTCGTCCACATAAGAGTCCTAACCTGCACGACTGACCCTCTTTGGGTTGACCCACTCAACTGTCTCCTTGGAGGTCGGTCTCGGCCAACCTTTACAGGTCCTTACCTTCATGGCTCACCCCTAAAAGGGGGGGGGGGGTCTTAGCCCTTTCGACATAACTCTTGGCCATTATCAGAGGATCCAGTCGTTACTTTGGACTCGGTGGACTCTTGGAGGAGAGTCTTAAGCTCCACAACTTATCCTCGGGGGATTAAGGCCTTCTCGTCATAGCAGTCACTACTACCTTACGACACAATGGTCCTAGGGTTATTTGGACTTATTCGACTCATCCACAAGAGAGTCCTAACTTCCATGACAAACTCTGTGGGTGTCCGCCTACTCGACCGATCTCCTTAGAGGTCAGCTTTGGTCTCGGTCTGCGTCACCTTAGGTCCCCACAATGTTTCATTTTCCCCCACAAAAGCGTAAAATGATGGGAAAACGAAAGGCTAAGGCTATAGAGTCTAAAAGTTCCGTCGCCTTAGCCTTCCGTTTTTATTTTTTCAAAGAGGCTAAGGCGACAGGACTTTATTCATCGTCTTAGCCTCTATTAAAGAACACATATCGACCTCTTCTTTCATTTTCTCACGTTCCCTCCCCTAAAACCCTCAAAACTCTCTCAAAATCCCCCCCCCACCACCGCCGCCGTCGTCGCGCCTCCTCCACTGCTGCTCCTCCGTCTTTCTCTGCCGCTTCGAATTTGTTCTTGATAGGTAATTTTTCTTTTCTTTTTTGATTGTTTAACATCTCCGCCCAAATCTGTGAAGTTTAAGGTTTTCCCTAATTATCTTATGGTTTTTTCTATTGTAACCTTGATATTTCAATTTTGATTAAGATTATAGTGCCAACTCTTTATTTTCTAGTATGTTTAGTCTCTTATTTGATAATTTGCATTTTAGTATGTTATTCTCATTTGTGGAGATGAACTAATATGTAATCCCACTAATTTTCTAATATGCTTCAGATCGTAGTTGAGATTCAACATTGAAGTCTCTAAGTTATAACTAATTCATGAATTATCATTGAATTGTCCATTTCACCGACACAATTATTTGAATTTCTTGTTTAAATTGAGAAACATAATAGGTAAGAGGGAAAGAAAAGAATCCAAATTCATGTAAATGTCATCCATTGACCATGTAAATGTCATCATGTAAATGCCATCCATTGAGTAAATATTTGTCTTTATCATGTAAAGGTTATCATGTAAATGCCATCCCCATCCATTGACCATGCTTTAACTTGCATGATGTTACAATTAAAACTCTATACTTGATAACTTGTGCTTTTAATACTTTTAAGGTATCGTTTTTCATAATTCTGGAGTAGGTTTCAGAATTCAACCTTAGACTTTCAATTCCATCCATTGACCATGATCGATACATTGCTTGAGTAGATTTCATTATTTGAAGTTTCATTGATTTGTTGATTTTTAATTTTTATCATTGTGATGTTATTGAACAATCAACTATTACTATTAGGGAGTTCAAAAACAAAAGAGATTTATATTATTATGGTTATATTTGATATGTAGTTCTAATATTTTATTTAGTCGATGACTTTTTAGGAGCAACTAGTAGTCTAATTGATGGGCCGTTACTAGCTTTGCTGACCTCTAGGGGGTCAAGGCCTTCCTTGGCCGACTACCGGAGGTAGGACTGGCTTGGCCGACCCCTGAGGAGTCAAGGCCTCCCTCGACTGACCCCGGAGGATGGGAGGTGGGATTGGTTTAGCTGACCCTCTAAAGGGTCAAGACCTTCCTAGACCAACCCCGAAAGGGGTTTTGGTCTTCTTCAAATATTTCAAGAAATATTTCATCTATAAGACCATAAAAAATAAAATGCAAAAATATTTTATCCAATAAATTATTACCGGTAAATTCAATAGCTCTTATTTTTGTAGCTCATTACCGGTATATAGCACACTCTAATTATTTATCTATACTAATCATGTAGGCTTGTTCGTTCAACAACGAAAGAGTGGGCTACATTAAGAGCAAAGTAAAATGAACAAAGATTGGTTAAGAAATAGAGACAAATTGTCTATTGAATACGCGGAAGGTGCTAAACATTTTTTGAAAATGGCCAAGAATCATGTGAATCGTTTGGGTCAAATTCGATGCCCTTGTAAGAAATGTATGAACGGTTCATGACATACCTTAAAAGATGTACAACTTCATTTGTTGATAAATGGAATGTTAACATCGTATAATCATTGGGTATATCATGGTGAACCTATTGCTTTTATCTAGGCTTGAGCGTCAAATACTTAGGCAAGTTCAAGGACAAAGAATGAACATTGATGAGTCCACTGATCACAACAACAACGATAATGAAATTTTAGAAATGTTGAATGATATCAATCGTGAAAGTATTAAGTCAGAAGATGTGCAAGAAAATAATCCGAATTTTGAAACAAATAGTACATGTGTTGATGAAAACGAGCGATCGTCAAAGTTTGATAATCTAATGAAGGAAGCATGTGATCAATTGTTTCCCAGATGCACGAGTTTTTCTTCATTACATTTCTTAGTTAAAATTATGTACTATAAGGTCACTAACAAGTGGATCGACAAATCATTCGATCAGTTGTTGAAGATTTTGAACTTTGCATTTGGTGAAGTTAATGTTTGCATCCCTAATTCATTTTATGAAGCGAAACGAAAATTGCGGGATTTAGGGTTAACATACGACTCAATTCACGCTTGCAAGTATGAGTGTATACTTTATAGAGATGAGTATAAAAATATCGATCGATGTCGACTTGTGGCGAGTCTCGATATAAGTTAATAAGCGAAAAAGTAACAAAAATTCAGCATAAAGTGTTGCGTCATTTTCTTTTAATTTCAAGACTTAAGCGAATGTTTTTGTCCAAACAATATGCTTTAGATATGCCGATGACATAAAGAAAAGAGGATTGATGTGTTACGACATCCAACAGATGGCGAAGGTTGGAAACATTTGGACCGAGAATTCCCACTATTTGCTTCGGATTCAAGAAATGTGCGGATAGGATTATCTAGTGACGGATTTAACCCATTTGGGAATTTGAGTACATCGTATAGCGTTTGGCCTGTGACGATTGTTCCCTACAATCTTCCACCTCAGAAATGCATGAAAGAAACTAATTTTATCATGTCTTTGCTAATAACTAGTCCAAAATCTCCTAGAAAAGACATGGATGTTTACTTACAACCATTGATTGAAGAATTGAAGGAATTATAGAATTATGGGATTCGAACATACAATTCCTATAAAGATGAACATTTTAAACTACATGTTGATGTACTATGGACCATAAATGATTTTCCAGCGTATGGTGATTTATCTGGTTGGAGTACGAAATGTTATCAAGCATGCTCTATTTGTAAGGAACAAACTTCAAGTGTTAGAATTAGAGGCAAAATTGCTTATACCGGACATCGACGATACCTCACATTGGATCATTGTTGACGCAAAAGTAAACTTTTTAATGGAAAGCCCAAACATTTTGAACCTTCTGAATCATGGGATGGAGAAGAGATCTTAGACCAATTAAGTACTATTAATTTTCCAGTACTTAGTAAATATCATTATAAGCAGGTTAAGAAAAGGAAACAACTTGAAAACAATTGGAGGAAGAAAAATATTTTCTTTAACCTTCCATATTGGTCGAAACTATTACTACGATATAAGTTAGATGTCATGCACATTGAAAAAAATGTGTGCGAGAACTTGCTTAGAACCATATTGAATATTGAAGGAAAGATGAAAGACACGTTTAAAGCTTGTTTGGACTTGCAAGATCCTAAAATTAGAAAAGATTTACACTTAAAGAAGCAAGGGGACAAGTTTGTCAAACCACATACCACTTATACTTTGACAAGTAAAGAGAGGGTGAAATTTTTAAACTTCACCAAATTAGTTAAATTTTCTGATGGTTTTGGATCAAACATTTCACGTTGTGTTAGTGGTGAACGAAGGTAGATTTTTTGGTTTGAAAACACATGACTGTCATATCCTGCTGTAACGACTTATCCCTATCGGTATTCGTAATTTCTTACCGAAGGAGATAACTACTACTATTGTTGAGTTATGTGTTTTATTCGCCCATTTATGTTCAAAGACACTTCGTGTAAGTGAGTTAGATCAGCTACAAGATGAAATAATTATAATTCTTTGCAAATTGGAGAAAATTTTTCCACCAGCATTTTTTGACGTAATGGTGCACTTAATTGTACACTTGTCTTACGAATGTAAGGTTGTCGGGCCAGTTAACTATAGTTGGATGTACGCTTTTGAGAGAATTTTAGGTACTTTAAGGGCTCATGTGAGGAACAAAGCTAGGCCAGAAGGTTGTATAGTAGAAGAGTATGTGATGAACGAGTTTCTAAACTTCTGTTCATCTTATTTCAGTGGGATGAAGACTAGGATAAACAGGCAAGAGAGAAATGACGATCATAATCCAAATATTGAAATATTTGGTTAGTATGAGGTATACAGACAGAATGTTAGACCGTTGGGCAAAGCATCAAATATTACCCTAAATCCAGTGGATATACAGAGGCTACATTGGTATATTTTAAATAACTGCGAAGAAATAAGTACTTTTCTTACGTAAGTATTTTGAGGTAATTTCAATTCTTTTCTTTCGTAGTTATGCGACATTAACTATAATTAATGTTTATTCATTTCATTTTTTGTAGTAAACATTTGGAGTTGATTCGACCAACTATACTATAAGGACATCAGATGATTTATATAAAAAACACGAACAAGAGTTTCCTGACTGGTTTAAAAAAGTACTTGAAATACGCAAGAGAGGAAACAAGTGTGATGATCTTTACACAATGGCTATGAGACCTAGTTCATTATTTCGGTTGTATACAACGTGTAAGGTAAATGAAGTTCATTATACTACAATAATGAATGATGCAGGACATGGTACACAAAACAATGGAATAATGGTTCATGGAGAAAGTGGTAGTTCTGGCGGTTCAAGAAATTATTACGGTGTACTTACTGAATATTAGAAGCGTCATTTAGTTGTGCACGCAAAGTAATGATATTTAGATGCGACTGGTAAAAAAGGAAGATATCACACTCATTTGCGTCCCGACTACTATTGATTCGAGTCATGAAGCTGGAGGTAATACAGTTTATGAACAATATTTTTCGGTCATTTTCTAACATTTGTGAAACAACTAGTAGTACCTCGACCGGTCGCTCTCATGGACATTCCAGGGGAGAAATATTGAATAAGAGACTGGGAAAGGAAGGAAGAATACGAGTCGAATTCAGTGAAAGGAACAAAAAGGCAATAGGGAAAGAAGTCAACACTCTCAGCAATCAGATAGGCGTTCTGGTATGAGAGTCTTTTCCTGTTCGTGCACAAGATTGGTCAGAGATTACTGAGGAGGCTATTGAACTCGTCAAGCAAAAACTACTGGTAAAGTAACATCTTATTTAGTTTTCTGTTTTATACAATAGACTTTTAACTGTTTTTCAATGCCTAACTGCATTTCAATGAGTATTGAAACTCCAATAGACACATTTTGAATTGGATTCGGATAATCTCACCGTCAGCTCCGGTATCGAGAGTACGATGCAGAACATCTTGAAGAACCATAGGTACAAAATGTACAAACACTACAGGTATGTTTATGTCTAAATATTTTTTCTGTTTAGTATACATTTCAGTTTATTTTAACTAGTTTAGTTTGTTCTTTTAGGAATACGCCTTCAGAGGAGAGACGCACTAAACCATATCATAGGGTAACTAATGTCAGAGATTGGGAGTACACTACAATCGATGGGAGTCAGAGGAATGACAGACCAAGAATGAGAGAAGCAAGAAAGCACGGGCATAATTGCCTTACAACCATCACACATGCCCAGTTTCATTCGTGAAAATCGTCGAAGATGTATGCTTTTATTTACTTCATTTATATTCATGTATTTCCTATGCGATAATTATGAAAAGAATTTATTATGTTCATGAATGTAGAAAATGACCGAGGGAGAAGAAGAAATGGGTCCAATCGAAGTCTTTAGGGCTATGCGCTATAAAGTGCACGACAATGAAGTTGACGGCCGTTGGATTAGTGAACAAGCAAAGAAGTCATATGTAAGTTCATTATATACTTAACATAATGACTTTGAATGCTTTAATTTATATATAATTTTATGATTCTATTCATACATGAGAAGATGATAAAGTTGCGGGATGAATCAATTGCAGCTAGAATGCCTCTAACTCAACAAGAAATATGTGAACAAGTGCTAGGTAGGCGTACAGACGGAATTAAGGGCACTACCTACTTGCCACCAGAAAGAAGAGGAAGATCTGCCTCTTCAGTTTCAAGGGGTTCCACTGCCTCAACACAACGTGAGATGGCCGAGAGAATGAGAGTTGTAACTGCTCAAAACATATAACTACGTGAAATAGTGACTCAAATGACTGAAGAACAAGCTAGGATGAAAGAGCAACAACAAAGGATGAATGAAACACAATCAATTCTTCAAGCCCAACTAGCCGAGATTTTGAAGAGGCTCAACGACGGTGGCTCGTCATCCCAGTAACAAGGTAAAGTTCTTGCTTCAATTTTTAAATGTTATTTAAGAACTTGTGTTAAATGTTGTTTTGGCTATCCTGCAGTAAAGATAACCACTATTTTCGAATATATCTTCTTTCTTACATGTTTGAAATTTTTTGGTAAATTCAAAATACATTGTCATGCTGCCGAAATTTCTATAAATAATTTAGTTTTCTCGATATTCAAGTCTTTCTAACATTCATATTATTCTCGCATATTGTAGGTCAAACTGGATCGAACCTGTATGCATGCCATCGCCATCTCTAGGATGTTTGGATGTTTTTTTTACATTTCAAAAATGTCATCTCGAAAGAAAGTTGTAAAATTTTATTTACATTTTACTTCTAGGATGTTTTCTTAACATTACTTTATTTACATTCCACTTCAAGACTTTATTTGTATTGAATGTTTATATAGATGGAAATGATGACAGTTGAATTTTGTTTATGTCTTTGGATTTTGAAATTATTTTCATTTAAAAAACAGAATCACAAACAAACTAACTGATTTAAAAAAAAAAAAAAAAAAATTACATAAGGCGACGAAAGAGCTCTGTCGCCTTAGACACCTATCACCTAAGGCGACGGAAGAGCTCTGTCACCTTAGGGGTCTAAGGCGACAAATCCCTCTTCCATCACCGATGGGGACCAAAATGCGACAAATACTTTTTTGTCGCTTTAGGCTAAGGCGACGAGGATAAGACGACGAAAATTCATGCTTAAGGCGACAGAATGTTCAGTCGCCTTAGCCGTTCAATCTTGTAGTGCCCCTTGAGGTTGTGGCCTCTCTTGGCTGATCTTCTAGAGGTCTCGACCTTCCTACCGAGGGGGTTTTGGTCTCATTTGGCTGACCCGTTGAGGTTTTGGCTTCTTTCAAGTATTTCGAGATATTTTTAGCCTACAACAAGTTTCAAAACTACCCATGAAATTAAAAAAAAAATCCTTTAAAAATACATAATTCGCTATTAACTTTAGATAGAAACCATAAAAATTTGGTTTCAAAAATACCATTTGGCCTTAACAACATAAAAAAGACAAATATTTACTTTTATGTTTTGATGAAAATGCTTTTTAGATCAAAGAACTCCATTAAGTAACGAAATAAAACATATAACAGTACTTCGTGAAAAAAAAAAAAAAAAATGAAGGATGACCCCACAAGTCGAGATAGGCTAAAACATAAGACAGAAAAGCTAGTAATCAAAGAGTTTCTAAAGTGATTGAAGACACCATTCCCTTTTTTACATAATGGAGTGATAGATCCTAACGTAAAAAGCCAGAAGTATAGTAACCAATGTGAATCAATAACCTTTCAAAGTAGTAAACACGGGCTTCATAACCGTAGAGTAATGAAAGCTCTTACGAAAGTAACGTTTATTTTCATCATTGCAATAAAAATTCTTTTATCAAATAGCTTATCTTAAGACTCAAACACAAAGACTATAACAACAATAATAGAAATATACGGAAGCACTAAAAGGCCTAGAAGGTGTCTCCACTTTCATATTCTTTGTGCTACTAAGAAACTGTTGTTCCCCCCACTTTATCTAAGGTTCGTATCTTGACGCTGCATCAGTCACCCCCAAACGCATTCCCTTCTTACTCTTAGATTAAAATCCCACGTCTATCCGAGCTTGAATCCTTGAAAAACAATCGACATCCAAATCATAGCCGTATTAATCTTACCTCATACATTTCTCTTCCTTTAATTTTTATAATTTCTACATAAACTTAAGAAAAGTAAGAATCCTTGTAATGGAATCAAGAGAGGAAAAAAAAAAAGCAAACTACATACCTTCTACCATTATAATCTATTAATTTATCAATTGACTTAGTCTTCAAATATATATATGAGTAACTCCATTATTTTAAACAGATTCATTTATCTTTCAAAATTTATCCCAAAAATCATTTATTTATTATTATTTTAAAGGATCATAAATGATTATTATAACTATAGATTTGGAATGTTTTAACTTGTCTAAATGTTATTCAAAAATTAATAATATATTTATTCACTAGAAAAACATACGAAAAAAAAAAACAATTTTTAAGAATATTTTTAAATAATTTTGAAAGATGAAAGATAATTAAAACAAAAGTGTCATAGTTTTATCCAAAAACTATTCACAGTAAGAATTTGTTTAACTGATGACGAAAGGCCTACAAAAAGCAAAATTAGGACACACTGGTGTGGTGTGAGCCACATGGCCTCCGATGCCTAAGTCAGTAGGAGATTTAGGAGAATAATTTAGAGGGCTTTAGAATGGCACAATAATACTTGGCTTAGGATCCGTCCCTTGGACTGAAAAATGACTTGACTCTTATAGCAGTTGGTCTTGTAACCGTAGTAGCTCACTTATGTCGATATAATGGTCGGCCGTTAGAAACGTCCATCATTAAGCCGGGTATGAATACCGCCGTAACTCCTGACCGTTACCCTTTAGAGGTATAACGGTCTTGACTCTGGACTCGGTCGACTCTTTGGAGAGTCCTGACCTCTACGACAAATCCACTCGGGGTGACCTACTCGTTGTAACGGGCGACGCCACGGGGTGCAGTGCCTTCATACGTTACTTGGACTCAGTCGACTCTTCAGAGAGTCTTGACCTCCACAGCCAATCCACTCGGGGCCGACGCCACGGGGCGCAGCGCCTCCAAACGTTACTTGGACTCGGTTGACTCTTCGGAGAGTCCTAACCTCTACGACCAATCCACTCTGATTGACCTACTCGTTGTAACTGGCGATGCCACAAGGTGCAGCGGCTCCAAACATTATTTGGACTCGATCGACACTTCAGAGAATCCTGACCTCCATGGCCAATCCACTCAGATTGACCTACTCATTGTAACGAGTGACGCCACGGGGTGCAACGCCTCCAAACGTAACTTGGACTCGGTCGACTCTTCAGAAAGTCCTGACATCCACGGCCAATCCACTCAGATTGACCTACTCATTGTAATGGGCGACGTCACGGGGTGCAGCGCCTCCAAATGTTACTTAGACTCGATCGACTCTTCGAAGAGTCCTGGCCTCCACGACCAATCCACTCAACTTGACCTAATCGTTGTAATGGGCGACACCACGAGGTGCAGCGCCTCCAAACGTTACTTGGACTCGGTCGACTCTTCGGAGAGTCCTCACCTCCACGGCCAATCCACTTGGATTGACCTACTCGTTGCCAGACTCGAGTAGGGTGAGGCTGCAAGGGCCAACCCCTAAGGGGTCGAGGCCTTCCTTGGCCGACTCCCAGGGGAGCCCGACTTGCTTGGCCGACCCTCGGGGGGTCGACAATAGGTGTGGCCAACCCCTAAAGGGTCGGCTAAAGACGTGGCGAACCCCCGGGGGGTCGACAATAGCGTGGCGAACCCCCGACGGGTCAGCATAGACTTGGCCGATCCCTTGGGGGTCAAGGCCTCCATCTGGCCGGCCCCCGTTGGCTTGTTTGTCCTTCGGTTGGGTCTTAACCTTCGAGTCTTTTGGGATATTTTTAGCTTATAACAATACCCTCACTCTTCATTTTCGAGCTTTCAGACTTACCAGATTTTGAAGAGTAGTTTAGCCACTTGCTTATTTTTTGAAGTTTCGGGATGCTAAAGAGTTATCTTCTTGTAATTTACGGAAGTATTTCCTTGAAAATTACTTAGGCCATATTCTTTTTCAAGAACATCTTTTTCTAAATAATATTCAAAAAATAAAGTTATGGGAAATATTGATACTAAGAATAATTATATTAAAATGGCCATATTCTTATTTCTAAGAATATCTTTTCCAAGATAATATTTTTATTCAATGAAAAACCACCCTCTCTGAGGAAAATATTTATCCTTTAGAGATTTTTCATAACCCAACTTTTCCATAAAAACTCTCTTTCAAAACTACACCCTCCTTTTTACCCTACTTTGACCGAAAATTGCCTCTCATTGGGCTAGGATTTTCGATTTGTTCAAAGTGTGGGAGGAAGCTTGCTGTTCGTTTTGGATTTCTGGAAAGCATCCGCCGCGTCCCACTTTTTTGGCATGTACTTTCCTTTTTCTGAGTCCATGCTAACGGTTAGACATATTTTCGAAAATTACACATTTATTTAGGCACTTTTTTCGATTTTTTGTCTTTTATGCATGTATGTCCGAATTTTTGGATTGTTTAGGCTCTTTTTTCAAAGACTGGCCCGTTAGAGTATTTTTCTGAATTTGTATGCTACTTAGACACTTTTATAAAAGTCTTGCCCGTTTAACTACCCGCCCAACTATTTTTTGAAAGTGGTAGGTTACTTAGGCACTTTTATAAAAATCTTGCCTTTTTCCGCTTTTTGAAACTTTTAGGCTATTTAGGCACTTTCTATAAAAGTGTCGCCTATTTAGCCGTTTTTCGAATTTAGTAGGGTACTTAGGCTCTCTTCGTCAGAGAATTGCCTTTTTCCTAACTTTGTTGTTTGTAGATTACTCGTTACTTTGGATGTCATGGACCCTTCGTCTGATTACGAGACCGAATATTCCCTTCACCTTCGGGCTTCCTTCTCTCTTAAGAGAACTCAGCGGAAAGCCCTGGTAGTAGGATCGGGGTCTCATATGGCCGCGTCCATTTTATCTCAAAATGACTTAGATCACCTTATGACCCACTTCCTTATTCCTTCCGAGATCACCCTTCGGCTTCCGCTGGCTTCGGAGACATATGTCTATCATCCTCCAGGCCAGGTGGACCTTTACACCACCTTGTTCGACAGAGGAGTTAAGCTTTCCCTTATACCTTCTATTGAAGTGTTCTTAGGTATGTTCGGGTTGTCTTCAACGCAGCTGCCTCTCAATGCTTGAAATGTCTTCTTCGGCGTTAACAACCTTTGGTATACACCGGCTTCGAGGGTCCCTTCAATGCCAAAGACCTTCTTTCACTTTACCGCTTTTATCAACATTCCGACGTCAATGTGGGTTGTTATCTTACTCTCATAAGAAAACTTTCTCCTTTGGTGGCGTGCCCCAAATTTAAGAAGTGGTAGAAAGAGCGTTGGTTCTTCGCTGGAGGACCTTGGGCAGCTCCAGGTGCCAAAGCTTTGCTGGCAATTCCCACTGCCTTCATAACATATGGTATACTTTCTTTTGCCTTGGCTTGTCTATCTTTTGGCACCGTACTGACATTTTTTGTGTTGTTTCCACTGCACATGAAACTAAGTCCCCGTTCTCGGGTAATGAAGTTCTACGAGGTCGTTATGACCTACCCCAAGGAGGTCACTCCCAGTGCGCAATATCTGACTACGAATTCGTTGGCGCTTTACAACCTCCTTCCATATTCGACAATGCTAGCTGACTCTGACTCGGAGTCGCCCGTCCCGCAGGAGGAATCCGCTCCAGGTATGCATCTTACTTTTTCTTCTAACTTAGCATGCCTTGAATACTGGAAATGTAAGTTAATGTCTTTTACCGTGCTCAACCGCCATGGACTACAAGCCTTCGCTGAGGCACGCCTTTGATTCAGTGACGCGCCAAATATCTCGCCCCATTGCTAGGCCTCCAACCGACGACACAGTGGACCTTCCTTTGGAGGGCTGCTCCCTTCCACCTGGTGACGGTGGAGATCTTCCTTTTCCTGAAGTCATAGAGGACTTGGATGTTGGGTCGGACCTGGAGTTTGACGAATCGAGCCTCAGATTGGACCACGTCCTTTCTCCGACTCGGACCAACTCGTGCAGGGCTCAGACGCCTTTACACAGCCTTCTGCCTAGATTCGACTCATACCTTTTGTCAGGACCGCACCGTTCTACTTTGAACCCGTAGGAGGAAAATACTTTGGCCTCCAACTTGTGGAGTGAAGTGGAGTCTTCTTCGGCTACCTTTCCCCTAGGAGACACCTCCTACGTTCTGAAAGAAGGGACTCGTCTGATGCACGAGGTATGAAGATCCCACTTTTTACACTTCAGTACTCATGCTAACTTATTACCTTGGTTTTTTGTAGGCGTTCATGCATTTCGCCTCAGCTTCTCATCACCTTTCTGAAGATTTACATCATGTCGGCTCTTCTTTGTCTACTAGTACTGACAAGCTTAAGTGGGAGCTGGCATAGGCTTAAGAAGCTTAGCAAGTCACTAAGGCTGCCTTAGTCGACTCTCATACTTCTATCGAAGCGGCCCGAAGTCTGGCTGCCCACGCGTGCCAAGAGGACTTGTCCACTATTGCCTGCCTTCGACGATAGTTGGCTTCTATTGAAGGGAAGCTAAAGAACGCTGCCTACCTGGCTAACCTTGTGAAAGGCTCTCCTGCCTTTGTAATTTTGGAGAACAATCAGCGAGGCTGCCATCGACTGGACATTGGACCGAATCCAAGAGGGAGTTAGCTATGGCAACCTTCTTCCTCTCTTTCGGTCTCTTTGTTCCAGCACTGCGGAAAGAGTTGCCGACCCTTCCCTGCCAGCCTTCGAGTCCGGACTTCCAAGTGATCCAACCCAAGCCGCTTGCTACGACTCCCGCATCTTTGAAGGCGTGCTCGAAAGAAGTCAGGCTCTTCCAGCTAGGACAACACCTGCCCAAGCCAGAACCAATCGACCATCTTCCAATAGGCACAACTCGGGGGGGCCTTGATGACTTGTAAGCTGCTTTCCTTTTTACTTGAAGCACTTTACTTTGCAGTTTTTACTTTTTCTTCTAGGTTGTAACCCAGGAACTTTTTGACTTTGAATGAAATAACAATCTTTTTTCTATTTCTCTATCTTGCATACCCCCAATTTAATTTTATGAAAAGAGAATCAATATAATTAAATTAAGATGGACAGAATGAGAAAAATAACACTTTTATTTATTAACAACTTGAATTACAATCTACTGAAAGTATTTTTCAAGTGTTTAAGCACTCAAAAGATTGAAGATCTTATTGTTGTAGGAAAAATTGGCATTACCTTGCTAATTCTGTGCAGCAGCTTGGCGGGAATGCTAGACTTGTCTAGGATCTTTACCAGCACGGTCTTGTCCGCCTTAGTTTCGTAGGCAGCCTTTGACTTTGCCAAAGCATCCGCTTTGGCGCTTTGGGACTTGGGTACTTGCTTGACTTGTACCCCCACAGGTGTTGTTCCTTGGACAGCCTTACCTGGAACCAGTCCTCTTTCAACAGTCTTTTACTTCAGGGACCCTCTACCACGTTCCGTAGAGCATTCCCTTGAGGATGATGTTCTCTTCTAACTTGCCCTACCCCTATAGGGGTAGGGAACTTTATCACCTGATGATAAGTTGACGGGACCGCTCTTAGCCCATGAATCGTTGGTCTTCCTAGTATTGTGTTGTAGGAGGAGTTGTCGTTCACCACCAAGAAATTGACCAAGTGCAGGACTACATTGTTGCATTCGCCTAAAGTTATTAGGAGCTCGATTGATCCTTCATGGATCAAGGTGCTCCCGCAAAACCCGACTAGGGGCGTCGAGTTTGGCTTGAGCCTTTCCCTTCCCAGCTTCATGGCGTCGTAGGCCTTTAGCGACAGCACATCCGCTGAACTTCCTCCATCGATGAGGATCCTTCTAACGCGGATATTGCATACGGTCAGAGAGACCACTAAAGCTTCGTTGTGCGGCTGGTGCAATGCTGCAACCTCAACAGTAGTGAAACCAAGTTGTTTATCCACTGCTTCCGTTATGCGCACTTCTTTGCCCCTTTGCATGCCTCTGGCGTGCCTTACTTTGTCCTTCCGACTTCGGTTGGACTCACCCTTAGCCGGCTTCCGACGATGGTTCTAATTTCTCGCGGCAGTGGTGACTTTTCGCCTCCCTTTTCTTGCTAGGGGACTCAGACATTTTTTCACCCTCTCCCATGTACTTATCCAGTCATCCTCTTCAGATGAGGGACTCTATGGACTCCTTCAGGTCGTAGCAGTCCGAGGTGGCATGGCTGTGATCCCTATGGAATAGACAGTATTTTCCTCTATTCCTTTTGTTGGATCCTGTCTTAATTCGGCTAGGCCACTTTAGCTCCTCTTTATCTTGAATCTTCATCAAGATATGCTCGACGGGAATTATCGTGGGAGTGTACTTCTCAAACCGGCTAGGGGGTACCCTTCGTCGTTCGGTTTCTCTTTTTTCATTGGGCACTCTTTCGCCCTTCGTTTTCACGATTCCTTGTAATCAGCCTCGCGACGGCTGTTTGACTTCTCGCGCTCTGGAATGGAACGCCTTCATTCTGAGCCTCATCTGGAGTTGACCAGCTCTACTACACTCATATATTTTTGCGCTCTGGTTAGCAATTTAACATAAGTGAGTAGAGCCTTTTAACAACCATAGGAATTTTTCATCCCTGAGTCTGCCAACGACTGCTACGAGAGTAGTGCTGTCGGAGTACCCTTCAACTTGTAGCACCTCGTTGTTGAAGCGGGCAATGTACTCCCGAAGAGTCTCATGACTCCTTTGCCTCATGGTCAGTAGATGGGTGACCGGTTTCTTCTAATCTCGCCGTCTCAGGAATTGAATGAAGAAAGCTCTGGCTAGCTCTCTGAAAAAGGTAATGGACTTGCGCTTGAGCTGCCTGAACCATCTTCGAGCTGCTTTTGTGAGCGTGAACGAAAACGCTCTAGACTTGATCGCCTCTCGGACTCCATGAAGTTCCATCCATGCCCGATAGGAATCTAGGTGCTCGAAAGGATTCGTAGATACATCATACTCCTTGATTGCAGGGAGCTTGAATTTTTCTGGGACGAACTCCTCCATGATCTCATCGGTGAAGGGATGGTCGACGTGTTCGACCAAACTGTCCAGGTCCAGTCCGTCTTGGTCTGCGCCTTCTTCATGCTACCTAATTAATCTTGGAGGAGACGAAGTTGGGCCAGCCAAGGTTGTGCCTCGATTCCTTCACACCCCGCCTCTCTTCACATTGGTTCAGCACATCCCTGAGATCCGCTCTCAAGTCTGATCCCGTCGTCCGAGCACTCAGAGTTTTCGGGGGATATGGGGTGGAATGACCCGCGTGTGGTACTCCTTGGCTGACTACTTTGGACTGATTGCATCCGAAAAGACTCCGATGTTCTAGTCCGATCCTCTGGTAGACCAAATGCTCCTTCCTCCGATCATTACCGCCCAGTCGAAGTCGTTCGACCGGTCTTCGGTTTTGGGAATGAACCTTTTTCAGCGCCTCTTTGGCTGGGGCTTTCCCTTTGGTAGGGTCCCGAACCAACGGAGCTGACTTCTCCGCCACAACCTTTTTCTTGGTCGCTTGTCGCTGCAGCGCCTGCTGGTTCCCAGCATTGAGCCGGAGGAGGTTATTGGGGAAATTCTACCAGGAGGCTCAAACTTCTGCCATTTCTTGCACTTGTTTGTCCAAAGCTGTAAACTTCGGATCTACACGCTCCGATTCTTGCCTGGCTACCGCACCCTCAGGATCCAGGTGGTTTTCGACATGATCAACGTCATGTCCTTTAAAGGCAATCCTCCTCAGAGTGTGCTCGACGTCTGATTCTTCATCGACACCGTGGTGGTGGTCGTTCTAAATGTTAGATATTTTTACAGGAAAATGGTTTGGAATTTAGCTTTTTTTTTAGGTAGAACACTATCTCATCCCCACAGACGGCGCCAACTGTTGATGCTGAAAAATAGTCAACGGATATCCACAGTAAGAATTGTTTAACTAAGGATGAAAATGCCTGCAAAAAAATGAAAATTAGGACACACAGGTGTGGTGTGAGCCACAGTGCCTCCGATGCCTAAGTCAGTAGGAGATTTAGGAGAATAATTTAGAGGACTTTAGAATGGCACAAGAATACTTAGCTTAGAATCCGTCCCTTGGAAATGACTTGACTCTTATAGCAATCGGTCTTGTAACCACTGCAGCTCATTTATGGAGATATAATGGCCGGTAATAGAAACGTCCATCATTAAGCCGAGAATGAATATCGACGTGACTCCTGACCGTTACCCTTTGGAGGTGTAACGATGTTGACTCTGGACTCGGTCGACTCCATGGAGAGTCCTGACCTCCACGGCCAATCCACTCGGGCTGACCTACTCGTTGTAACGGGCGACGCTACGTGGTGCAACACCTCAAAAAATTACTTGGACTCGGTCGACTCTTTGGAGAGTCCTAACCTCCACGACCAATCCACTGGGATTTACCTACTCGTTGTAACGTGCGACACCACGGGGTGTAGTGCCTCCAAACGTTCTCCAAATGTTACTTGGACTCGGTCGACTGTTCCTAGAGTCTTGACCTCCACGGCCAATCCACTCAGATTGACTTACTCGTTGTAACGCGCGACTCCACGGGGTGTAGCGCCTCCAAACGTTACTTGGATTCGGTCGACTCTTCGGAGAGTCATGATCTCCACGGCCAATCCACTCGGATTGACCTACTTGTTGTAACGGGCGACACCACGGGGTGCAGCGCCTCCACAGGTTACTTGGACTCTGTCTACTCTTCGGAGAGTCCTGACCTCCACGGTCAATCCACTCGGGTTGACCTACTCTATGCCGAACCCGAGAAGGGTGAGGTTTCAACGGCCTTCCTTGGCCGACTCCCAGGGGAGCCGGACTTGCTTGGTCGACCCCCGGGGGTCGGTAATGGCGTGGCCGACCTCTGGGGGTCGGTAAAAGACGTGGCCTGTAAAGACCCGACCAAAACTAGGGTCAATTACTACTACCTATTTTAACAACTATTAAGTAGCCCTTAAGATGTAGGAATAACAATAACAAGAATGCTTCATTTAGTTTGAAATGCAATCGTTCAAAACGGTAAAACGGGTACCCAATATTCAAAGGTTTAAATCAAGAATTTAGCAAAAAAAAAACACAACAGAATCCAGTTTTCACAATAATCATGAATCAAAATATGCAGTAAGATGAAACAGTAAAACCCGACACGACACGAGTCCATGGTCCCCTCAGCCACTCCGATCAGCCATCCTGGTAGAGTCCATGCGTACCTGTGGAGTCCACAGAAATCGACAGGGTGAGTTACAAAACTCAGTAAGGATCCCTAAGCACAATAATAAGGTAAATACAGTATCAAATCTAGAGTTAAGTAAGCAGAACAACAAAGAGGAAAGACTCCTAAGTCTTAAACAGCCTTGGCAATCAGGAAAACAATTGAGGCGACTCCGGGGCTATTCCGAAGGAACATGCCACTCCCGGGTCCCTTTAATAACTGAATTACACAACCGGGGCTACCCTATTAGGGAATGCCACTCCCGGGTCTTCCATTGAGTCGCTATCTCGAGGCTCCATCATTAACAATAATAGCCAGGCAAAACATGCATAACATAGGTAAGTAGGGAGCTAAAATAATGTAAGTCAACTAAACAGTCATTTCTCGGTACTAAAACTAAATTAGGCCAAACCACGCATGTATCTACTAGTTTACAGCCCACAACAATGCAATTTAAATTCCCTTACCTTGGCCGGAGAATCAAGAAGTCCCTCGGTACTCGAACTACGCGATCAGGGGCCTTTTTCCAAGCTTAGCCGGAAATTTTCCGGCGAGTTGACGGCGGCGCGTGGCCGGAAGACGGCGGCTGACGGCGGCGCGTGTGGTACAGGTCGCCGGCGCGTGAAGCTGACGCGCGGGGTGGAAACGCTGCAGAATTGCGACACGCGGCAGGCTCGGAGTTGCTGGGCAGGTTCGGCCGACCATGCCTGCAGGTTTGGAACACGCGGGCGAATCCGAAGCTCTCCCTTCTGACAGTGGCAGTGGCTGTCGGCGCTGAAGACTGCGCCAATGATTGGCCGTCAGACGCTGTCGACGTTGACACGTGGCGGCAAGCAAGTGGTGGAATCCGGCGGCGGCACTAAGATCTAAGCCAATGATTGGCTGTCGGCGCTGGGATCGATGCTGTCGGCGACTGTCAGTGGCAATGATTGCCTTGTCTGACGGCTGTCGGCGGCTGTCAGAATGCAATAATACCTCTTGTCTGGCGGCTGTCGGCGGCTGTCTGAAGGCCAATGATTGGCTGTCAGACGATGTCGGCGGCTGTCGGATTTCGCTGAAAACGAGAGAGACAAAAGGCTAACGGCGCTGAAATTTGTAAAAACACTAAAAAACCTAATGATGTTGTCCAATTTGTCCTTTTATATAAGGACAAAAATACCCTGAAAAATTACCAAAATACCCCTAGGGTTAAAATTGACAATTTCACCCCTAATTTTCAAATTCCGACTTCACAACTTCCGAGATTTAACTTTAAAAACTAAATTTAACTCAAAATAAATTCTAAACCAACTTCCGGGATCCCCGGTAAGCCCTTAAAATTACAAAACTGACCTTGTAAGTGAGGACGAAAACCCGGGCTGTTACATGGCCGACCCTCGGAGGGTCGGCAATGGCGTGGCCAACCCCGACCCTGGGGGTCAAGGCCTCTATTTGGACGACCGTCGGGGGGTCGGCGTTGGCTTGTTTGTCCTTCGGTTGGGAAGCAACCTTTTTCGAGCTTGGAATATTTTTAGCTTACAACATTTTTTAATTTTTCTTACAAGTTTAGAAATATTTTTTAAACCAAACAAAAGTGTCATAGTTCCAAAACTTTTGTGAAAGTTTTCAAAGTTTAAAATATAGTTTTTATGCTATCGAAAAGATCGTTGGTGCAGTAGTTTTATTATTTGATGTTAAAACAGTTCGATACCAGCATCACGAGTTCGATCTTGAGGAGTGTTGTCCCCTCCCTCCATTTGTACTAAAAAATGACATTTTTTATACTAATGTAAGAATATTTTCTATCTGTGGTTCAATCGGTGATAGGAATGTCTTCGTATGATCGTTTAGTGTTTGTGGTCCTCCCCAATTTGTACTAAAAAGAAAAGAAAAAGAATATTTTCTATCATTTAACTTTTATTTTTAGAACAATATGTATATATAATTTGCACGCTAGGTCACTGCCAACGTAAGCACGTTAAAGGGTTCTAGAAACCTCCATGTTGTCGTTCTCAACAAATAATCACAATTTTAAGGAGTGGAAATAATAAATAAATGTAAGGAAAATCTCATAATTATAAAAGATTATTTCTTATGATTTTTAAAAGTTAGAATATAACTCATATGTCTAAAATATATCTTATGAATGTCTTTTTTTTTCTAAGAATCTTATGAATCTATCAATAGAACAATAATTAGATTAAATCAATGTACAATTGTTTTTTGCTTTTATATCATTTTTATGTTTTAAGCTAATAACATGGTGATAATATGAATATTATTTCAAAATTAATTATCATTAACATTAGTGGACATGTTTTTTTTTTTTTTTTATGTGAATTCATGAATTAAGTAGCTGAATAATAGAGATGAACAATAATTTAATTATTTTATTTTATTTTTTTATTAGAACCATATAAATGATTTTATTGTCTTGCGTTAATAGAGTTTTTTTTTTTTAATTTGTTGCCAGCGTATCTCAAATGATATAGTTTTTATTTTTAATAAAAAAAAAAAAAAAAAAAAGTTAGTTATACATTTTTTTAATAATGAATTAATTTGCTTCCTCGCCAAGTCGGAAAGGTCTTATGGCGGGCTGGTGGACGAAGATGGTGCAATATTTATTGGACAGAACTTGAACCGCAGAAGAATAATTGAATTTTCATTCGTTCATGACCATAAATCGTCTGCGGATTTCGAGCTCGTTTGCTAAAATGGCGGAAGAGATCAACAAGGCCGGACTTGGAACTTCCACTTCTGCCGCAGAGACGGCCAAATCCAGATCTCTTTGGCCCTCCGTTCTCCGTTGGATTCCCACTTCCACCGATCATATCATCGCCGCCGAGAAGCGACTTCTCTCTCTTGTCAAGTAATTTTTCTTCCTTCCTCTCATAAACCCTAGATTAATTGTTAATTTGGCTATGTGTGTTGGGGTTTGCTCTTTGGAATTGGGGTTGGGACTAGATTCTCAAAGATGGAATTCGTTGGCCACATTAATTTTTGTTGCTCTGGTTAGAATTTTGGATATTCGCGATATAATTTTAATGAATTGCAATTTCCGTGTTTTCAAAGACGAAGGTCATCGGATTACGTGAAAGTTAGCAAATCGCTTTGGTCAATACTGATTAGTGTTTAGACATGTTATCATTTGATATTTTCATTTGAAATGGAAATAAAATGAATTGAAGTCCAGTTTTGTGACAGTTTATTTTCCATCAATTATGAATGATATTGGAATTTGTTGAATTTCAGGACGCCCTATGTCCAAGAACAGGTAAACATTGGTTCTGGTCCACCAGGATCGAAAGTTAGGTGGTTTCGTTCTGCGAGTAACGAGCCTAGATTTATCAACACTGTGACATTTGATAGCAAAGCCGAGTCTCCGACTCTTGTAATGATTCATGGTTATGCTGCTTCTCAAGGATTCTTCTTCCGGAATTTTGATGCTCTTGCCAGCCGATTCCGTGTCATTGCCGTCGATCAACTTGGGTCAGTTCAATCTTTTAGTTTGATGGTTTAATTTTATGGGGATTTTTCATGTATAGCAAAAAAAAATCCAAAAAAAGTTCATGTATAGCAAAATTCTGAAAATATTTCTTACATAGCAGAAAAATGGATCATTTTTGATAAATAATCAAAATGTCTTCCCTTTAATCAGTTCAACTGATAACTTCAATCACTTCATCTCATGATAACCTTCAATCAGTAGATTAGCTTCACCTGCTAGCCTTTAATCAGTAGTTCAATTGATAGCCTTCAATCAGTAATTCAACTGATAGACTCAATTAGTTTGCTGATAGACTCAATCATTTTGCTAATAGATTCAATTAGCTTAGTGGTCTTCAATCAATTTGCTTAAAAAGGGGTAAAATTGGAATTTTGGAAAAACGAATGAAAATCTGCTACTTAAAAATTGTTTTTAAGAAAACGCTATTATTAAAATAGGTGAATGAAAAGTTGGTATGTGGAGTAAATTCCCTAATTTTATTTTAAATACGTCCATGTGCTGTATCCCATGTTTTGTTCCTTCGCTGTATTTTGTGCTTATCTTTTGTTTCATCTGCACATTTGTTCTCTAACGACTCCTTGAATATTAGATCTTCCAGCTTCAAATAAGGACTGCCGTTTTTTTATATATATGTATACATATTTATTTATTTATGATTGATTTTAAATTTTATTAATGAGAAGCATAACTCTGTACTGAAGTTTCTTCACTTGCGTGTTTGTAGGTGGGGAGGTTCTAGCAGGCCCGATTTTACTTGCAAAAGCACTGAAGGTTTAGTAATTACTCTCATTGTATCTCTTTTGCTTCGAATGTAGCAAGGGGTTTTCCTTTTTTATTCCTTGGTTTCTCGTTACTGTTCGGCCAACTTACATGCATCTCAACGATTGTCATGCGACATTGCCTAGTCCTGCAACATTTACATGTTATAAAAATCAGGAAGTAATTCTTAGATAGGTGATCACTATAAATTGAATTCTATCGTCTCTTATTTACTTAAGACCCTCTCAGCCATTAAGCCACTTCATATAATGATTCTTTGGTTTGATAAGTATTAATGCAATTATATGATGTATTGTGGAAGTGAAAAAAGCTATATATCTTTGACTTTAATTTGTAATAGTTACGTTCTATTGATCGAATAAAAATTATGTTCGAGTTTGATTAAGGCTCTGATCGTTTCTCCAAGGGGTGGCATAGTGGTTGAGTAGTTGGGTTTTGAAGGTATGCTCCCTTCATGGTCTCATGTTC
The DNA here is from genome assembly GCA_037832605.1 of Cyclanthera cordifolia. NCBI lineage: Eukaryota > Viridiplantae > Streptophyta > Magnoliopsida > Cucurbitales > Cucurbitaceae > Cyclanthera > Cyclanthera cordifolia. The sequence continues at coordinate 8,346 of JBBMEG010040980.1, read as the reverse complement.
GAAATCTACCTGTGACATTAATTTATAGACACCTCCCGTTTGTCCATTCCATCGATGTCTCCTGATACTTGGCCTAGGGATGGACATAGTTACCTCGGGTATAGTCGAGCGAAGTTTCAATTTTCCGATTTCCAAAAAAAAAAGGGCTCTGATCGTTGTGTTGATGATGCAGAAACTGAAGCATGGTTTATAGATTCTTTTGAGGAATGGCGAAAAGCAAAAAACATCAGCAATTTTATTTTACTTGGACACTCATTTGGTGGATACGTTGCGGCCAAATATGCTCTCAAGGTGATTGCTTTTGCTAATCAACTTAAAAATTTAGTATTTATGATGGCCTTTTTGATTCTGAGATCACTATATTGCTTTTTCAGCATCCCGAGCACATCAAACACCTTATTTTAGTAGGACCTGCTGGATTTTCTTCCGAGTCAGATGCCAAGTATGAGCGAATTACACGGTTTAGAGCCACTTGGAAAGGAGCGATTTTGAGTCATTTGTGGGAGTCAAATTTTACTCCACAGAAGGTTATTAGGTATTTTCCATTTTTATTTCAAGTTTCCAGTTTATTAACTTCTTCAAAAAAAAAAAAAAAAGCATGAGTAACTCTATTGCCAATTGTGATAATTACCTTTTTTTAGGTGTTGGGTTGGGATCATGTTAGCCCTTGACAAGAAAACACGAAATAGGACTATATTGCAATATTAACTTAAGTTATATTTAGCCTTGTGAGAGGGCTATGTCGCTCTCAAGTACCTAAAATGGGCCCAAAATCATGTCCCACTTTCTAAGAATCCTATTTATAGTTGTAACTAAGACACCTTAATTAATTACTGTTATACCCCTTCCTGTCATACCCCCTACTGGCATACTATTTATCCCCATGTATAACCCCTTGTTTGCCTTACCAGTACTTTCTCAGATTAGTTCTTGGTTTGTTCATCCCAAACAAAATAAGCGCCCCGGATAGTGCAGTTTCTAGGGTCATCATATTACCTTAGAAACTCCACCTCATGACTTCAGAGAATTTATTATGGACCCAAAATTCAGTAGCCTTTCCTGAAGTTTGTCTTTCAATTATTTCAGTTTTGGTGTAGGTTATGTACATTTTGGGTGTAAGGTGTTAAAAGAAAGGTTAAAAATTAGAATCATATTCTTAGAATCCCAAGAGAGAAAATAGGCTTATATTGTTCAACCATTGCTTAGTTCTTATTTATATCTTTGGTACACACATAAAATTGGGCAACTATTTTTAGGTTGTCACTATATAACCTTTTGTTTAGCACATTTAAGTCATGCAAGGCTCATAATCTCCTGTACTCTGCATTTCTCAGAGGTTTGGGCCCTTGGGGTCCTGATCTTGTTCGCAAATATACAAGTTCTAGATTCGGGACATACTCAATTGGGGACATATTGAATGATGAAGAATCCAGATTGTTATCAGGTAATGGGTGGTGAAAAGTTGAATATTTAGGCTCAAACATACGACTTGTTTTGACATTTCAGTTTTTCCAAATGAAGATTATGTATATCACACGTTAGCAGCCAAGGCTAGTGGAGAATTGTGCTTGAAATACGTATTTGCATTTGGTGCATTTGCTCGGATGCCACTGCTACAAAGGTTTGATGACTTTACTCTCTTTCTTTAGCTCAAAATTGTTATTTACAATTTTTTTTGTTGAAATTATGTGTCACTAATATTTCTCCGTTCCATTTATTTATTTATTATTATTTTATGGAATATGAAAAGTTTATTAGTATGATGAAATATAAGAAAGCGGGAGAGGGTTACGAAAAAGGCCCCCCAGCTCATTGAAATGTCATTTAGACTGTAACTAGTAAAATAGATAAATAAAAACATTTACACTAATTTAAAGCCACATCATGGAGTGGCCTATGGTAAGGCTGGAATATGCCATGAGAGTCCTATTGTTCTTTTCCTTCCTAAGACACCAAAGGGTGGCAGTAATAAGAAGTTTTAACTCCAAAGGATCTCATCATTTATTCTTCTTTTCTTAGATTTACAATCTTACTTGTTGAACTAAGATTTTATTTTTTTTGAGATATGCCACCAATCGAATCCCCCATCTCCTATATATAACTCAAAAAAAGGAAATTGGGAAATTGAAGTTATGCTCCACTTTACTCAGGGTAACCATGTCCGTCCTAGATCAGGAACCAGGAGACATCGAAAGAATGGAGGTGTCTCCTAATTAATGTCACCGATAGGTTTTGAACTTGAGACCTTGAGGGAAGTCCGCCATCAAAGCCCAAGCCTTCGACCACTAGACTACAATTTTAGATTGATAGGACTAAACATACTGAGTAGAATCCAAACCCCAACAAAAAAACCTCCCTCCCAATTTAAGGCAGTGGAGGTCATGTCATAGATCTTGAAAAGTTTACATTTATAACACCAAAAGGCCGCATTGATAATTAATAATATTGTCCCATAGAATGGACGAAGTCATGTGAGAATGATTGGATATGGAAATTCTGAACTAAGTTCGAGTTAGATTGTTTATTACAAACCTTCTTATGCGTGCACAGTATCACAGTCGCTCTCTTCGACTCGTGCGGCACCATATCTCATGCTCGTCATGTCAGCTTTAGAGGGAAACTCAAGCCCCAAATTCGGATTGCTCATACTTTGTGGCACGTCGGGTCATTAAGCGAGGTTCACCAGGCCTCGACTATGCTTCTTCGAATATGCAGTGGAATTGTCTTGGTCATGCGTATATGCTTGCACACGCATCCATTCGGCCCACGGGAATCCAACGTGAGATGGCAGGTCGCCTCTTGATATATATGGCAACCTCCGTCCCATGGACAAGGGCACAATGTCGGCACACCCATGTCGTCTGACACTGTCCCTTGATTTCCATTCCCGAAGGAAGCTGCCCAAGACACTCGTCTTGCAAGCGCTCGCCCACACCACGGCCACGCATGTGCCATGGGGTAGCTCACTTAGGCCGCAGGGCCCAGGGGTGGTGGAGAGCTGACACCATGCCTCCCCTATAGTACATCCTGGACCTATTTCAGTCTTTCACCAATGCATGTCTTTTTGGCGAGGAATCATACGCCAGCGTGGAGCGTCCGTCGAGTGTCCGATTGACACCAAACTTGGCTAACTTACATCTTAGCTTCATACGGACTTAACTCCAAAGCCGCTCGTCAAAAATTCATCTCGAGCCTTGACATCGTCGGGATGGCTCTCGTGCCCCCACTAACTCTTGACACTGACGCATTACACCATCGTGGCTTTGCTTCCTGATGCATCCAGCTGACACTATTGAACACTCTTCTTGGTGTGATGGATGATGTACAGTTCTTCTCGGTCACATCATGCTTGTCAGGACGTGAGTCGTAAGAGCATATTCTATGACTCTGACATACATCTCCTCATTTCCTTTTAATATTGGGACTGCTTCTATAAGCTTTTGCAAATTTTGCATTTTGAACGGAACATTAATCCTGCCTGGTCTATGTAGCACAGTTTCCTTCCACATATTATTAGAACCTAGCACAGTTTCCTTCCACATATTATTAGAACCTAGCACAGTTTCCTTCCACATATTATTAGAACCTGAGAACATTGGTTGGTTATTTCAGGAGAATAGCTCTAATGGAATGAAAATTTCATATAGTTTCAAAAAATCTTTTGTCACTAAGAAACAATTTTCACGATTTATTTGAACTTGAACAAAATCTGTTCTATATGTTGTACAACTATGTCGTTGAGTATTCTTTTTGATACTCCTGTCACTGAACATGATTATCTTTATTTTCCCTATTACCTTCATTTTTCCAGTGCATCTGAATGGAAAGTTCCTACAACGTTTATATATGGTTATGAAGATTGGATGAACTATGAAGGTGCACAAGAAGCTCGGAAGAGTATGAAGACGCCTTGCGAAATATTACGCGTTCCTCAGGTTTTTCCACCCTTCTTGTTCTCCTTATGTATGAATGCGTGTCTTTTAGCCTCCATCTTAAGGGACCATTCTGTTCTGTTTATGACTGCAGGCTGGTCACTTTGTGTTCATAGACAGCCCTACCAGTTTTCACTCTACAGTTTTTTACGCATGCCGAAGATTCCTCTCCCCCGACCCCGATAAAGAATCCTTACCAGAAGGTATAATATCTGCCTGAAGTCTCCACTAAACATTCTATACAAATTCAAAAGGAAACCTATGTATGAATTTCTTCACATCAATCTTTTATGTATAATATTTTATGGAACTTGTGTTGGTTTTTTGTACTCATTGTAGTTGAATGTAGCACTTAGCAGTATAGGAACTTGAATGTTTTAAAAAATCCAATGAATAAATTCCCTCTCAAATTTGTATCAGTGAGAGAGAGTTCATCTAAAGTTGGTTCCATTTTTTTACTTGTGGAATTGTTTCACGTAGTTCTATAAAATGTTGTATCAGGTCAAAACAACATTCAAAAGAAATAGAATTAACGTACGAAATGTTTCCAATATATACATAATTTACTCTTCAGAAATTTATCTCCAATCTTAACATTTTCATTAAAAGAAAAAAAAAAAAACAGCGCAGCAAGAATTTGAATTAATATAATAAAGAAAATTAGGTTGCCCCAAAATGTCTTACCTTATTATCATTGATTAATTTATATTTTTGGTATTATTTATGGTCATTAATATCTGTTTTATAAATGTGGCATAAAATGTTCGCTCATGAATTAATATAAAGGAATTATTCAGAAATTGTGGGTTTAAATTCCCTATTGGTTGAACTCAATTAAAAAAAAAAACTGTTGTATAAAACATAATATGATACGAAGTTTTCATTACAAAGCTTTAAATAAAAAAGGTTTTCATTACAAACCTTGATTACTCATCTTGATGATTTGACAAATTTCTATTTATATTATCATGCATGCTGGTGGTGATGTACATAAATTGATTTGAACTAGAGGAAACAAAAATTTAGTTCATATTAATTTTGTATGAACAAGAATCTCAAATGATCTTAATAAATTTCAATTAACATATGTGACTCATGAATTGAGTCTATTAAAGATTTCAAAATTAAAAGAAAAAAGATCAAGTCTAATGATTAAAAATTTAATGTCGGGATGTTATCAATTGTAGCTTATGTCGATGAGTTCATTAATTAGAAATGGTTGTACTACGAGGGCATGTTTGGCTCTGACAGGAAGGGAAAGAAAGAGATAAATAAAGAAAAGTATAAATGAGTGATTTGATGCGATGGAAATTGGTGGGCCAAACAATGAGAAGAGATCCCTTCTCAGCTCTTTCCACCACACCAAACATGCCCTAAATGTGTTTGTGCTACCCTCAAATATAATGTAGTCAATTCTCATTGTCTTTTTATTCTATGTACACTTTATTACACTCAAATATAATGTTAGTTAACACAAGAAATAGAAGTAGATGAGATTGAAGATAGACGTCAAAGTTTTTCTTGAGTTTCAAGCTATGTTCACTATATTCAAATGTGAATGAAATATGTACATAACTATTCTATTTAAAGAAAAAATATATATATATATAGCTGCCTACTAGCTACACTAAAACAAGCCAATTAAAACTCTTCTAACATGGACTTCAGCTTATTTATGGTGGCTAGGCCTCCTACTGAGCATTTCTCCAGCTCAACAAGCTCTACTCCTTAATGATTGAACTTACTTGTCGTCTGTAGTTTGGTAACTATATCCACTATTTGAGCTACGGTTGGTAAATGTTTAATTGCTACCTTATTATTCAACACAAGATCACGCACAAAATATATATATATAAATATATATATTAATCTCCACATGTTTAGTGCGTGAGTGAAGAAATGGATTTGCGTTCAAGTGAAATGCACTAAAGTTATCGCACCAAACCACTGAAGATTGAGCTAAAACATGTGCAGTTCACAAATAGAGTGTTCAACCATACTAGTACTCCACCAACATGAGCTAGACTCATATACTCGGCTTCTGTATTAGATCGAGATATGATACTTTATTTTTTGAAACACCCATTAAATCAGATTTTCTCCTAGAAATACACAATAACCTAATGTAGATCAGAGGCCCAATCAGCATATGTGCAAATCCTTGAAGAGTTAAAAAACACTTGTTCTTTTGAACAACATTCCATTGGTCTATTGTTCCTACCAAATATCTCAAGATGTGTTTCACAACTTTCCAACGGTGGGTACGATTGTGCATGAATTGACCCACTTTATTCACACTATATATTATTTCAGATTGAGTAATGGTAGCATACAACAATACCTCAATATTACTTCAGTAAGTTTTCACACAAATTAGTTTTTCTCCTTTGTATGGAGACACAACATATCCTCCACCATCGGAGTAGGTATTGCTTTAGACTTCTGTACACCCGTTCTTTCTAAAAATCATCTATGTTTTTCTTTTGTGACAAAAAGCAACTGTCGTGGTTGTAGATATGAAACCTCATGCCCAAAAGATATTTCAATTCTCCTAATTTTTTCAGAAAAAATTTATGATCCAACAGTTGAATTAACTCTTCAATAATTGTAGAACTCCATATAATGATAATATAATCCACATATATGAGGACAAAGCTTTATTGACCTTGAGAATGAGAAATTAACATAGATGGATATGCTTTTGAGTTTATGAATCCTAGCCCATAGGAAAAAGAAGTTAATTTTTCAAACAAAGTCCTTGGAACTTGTTTCAACCTATATACATGGTTTTCTTAAGCTTACACGCAAGCTTAGGGTTTGCAATCGATACCTTACTAGATGGTTGTATCATAAAAGCATCCTCTTACAATTCGCCAAGAAGAAATGCATGATTGATGTCCACTTAATGCAATGCCCATCCATATGTGAGAGCTAGCTAATGTGAATAGCATCCTTATATTTACTTGTTTTATTATAGGTCGAAAGTTTATGTATAATCCAAGTCTTGTTGTTGATGAAACCTTTGCGCTACTAGTCGTGCTTTATATCTAGCTATGGTTCCATCCGAGTTTGGTTTGATTTTGTACAACCATTTGATACCCAATCACTTTCTTTTTCTTTGGCAGCTCAACCAAACTCTAAGGGCGTGTTTGATGGAGGGATTATGGTTAAGTTAGTCGATGTTAAGTTAAGCTGGGTGTTAAGTTAATGTGAGGGATTAAGTTAATTTGTGTTTGGTGCTAGGAGTTAAGTTAAGTTAGATTAAGTTAAGTTGAATGTTGTTTGTTGCAGGGATTAAATTAAGCTGAGTATTAAGTTAACCTGTGTTTGGTGGAAGGATTAAATTAACTTGAATTTTCTATTAATAATTTTAAATTCACGTGTTTAACTAAATTTATTGATTTTTTAAAATACAAAATTAGCTATAAAATAACAGTTAATTTAATAATAAAAATAAAATCTTAAATTAAAAGATATATTTCTAAAGTATGAAATCAAATAAATGAGAGAATAAAAAAAAATGATAAAAGTTATTTATGGGTTTAATGATATGAGTATAAAATAAATAATTGATAACAAAAAATAGCATATTTATACCCGAGAAGTTACAAATGCGAATTTAATTCGCCTAAAATCTAAAAAATAAGATGGATTTTTTTTTTTTTTTTTTTACATTTTATCAAAGTATAAGGACTAAATTTTATTTTTTTTTTCAAATCATAGGGATCAATATTGTTATTGTGTTCTCAATCTATTTTAGCTGCGACCCTGCTCTATTCGATTAAACAATCACAACAGTTTTGGCTCGACTCGTGGGTGGCACTCCTTGCTCACCTAGTGGCATGCTAAAAACAAAAGGTCTTGCACATCTCTCATTATCAAGCCTATTGGGTCTATGTCTACCCTTTAGAGAAAGACAGAGGCTTAGGTTACAACTTTTTACCTTAGGTGTTTGGACGTAGAACTGTAGAGTGATTGTTTTATGATTATAAATTATGAATTATTTTGTGTGATTATAAACTTGAGTTTTTAGTAATTGTTTGTTTGGATGTGATTATTTGTAGAGGAGTTGCAATTAATAACTTGTTTGGATTATGATTTTTATGGAGTGATGTTTAGATGTGGTTACAATTGAGTGATTATTTTTAGGGGTTAGAATGATTGGTTAGAAATGAGTGATCGTTTGAAATGAATGATTATTTTGAGTGGTTAGAAATGAATGATTATTTTGAGTGATCGTTTGGATATACTTGGTTGAAGATGAGTTTGTAAAAACTCATTTGTAATTGCTCGTTAATAACTCGAAACAAATACCCCTTAAAATTTATGCCAGATGCGTAGCTTACCCCTTATTTCTGGTCTCTTGTTTATGACATTTTCCCCTTTCTCTCCCTTGTTTAGATAGGCTATTTGC
>JBBMEG010040970.1:0-19268 GCA_037832605.1 Cyclanthera cordifolia | reverse complement strand
AAACATTAGTAATCTTTAGGTTGTACCCTAGAAAAATGATTATAAGCAAAAGATATCTTAATCAAAAGAAAAAGAAAATGCATTTTATGTAGTTATGTATTGGATCCTACCGCTTTTGAATATACATTAATAATAAATACTTTTTATAAAAATTTTGGGTTAAAATTTCATTTTGGTCTATAGATTTTAAAATTTGTTTCATTTTAGTCTTTGAATTTTTAAAAGTTCAATATTAGTCTCTATATTTTTAAGTTTGTTCCATTTTAATCCCTGAACTTTCAAAAAAAAAAAAAAAAAAAAAATCATATTTTGGTCCTAGAATTTAAAAAATAAAAAAGAATGATCTTTATAATAAATTTGAATTCGATTATTTTTAAAAATTGATTCAATTTTAATATAAATAAATAAAATATGTGAACAAATTTCTTAAATTTAAATAGGTGAACTATTATTAACATTAATTATCAAACAATTAATTAATTAGGTAACTATTATTAACATTAATCATGTAACAAAAATTTAACGTCGGTACTTCTTTAATTAACTTCACCCATCCTCTCCACTCCACTAATTTCAATAAGTGCAATATCTATGGAGGTAAATAAGGTAGGGTTTGAAATTCAGAAAAGACCATCGAAAAGACATATCTATAGAAACTTCTATTTTTCAAGTTTAATTTTTATTTATTTAACCCCAAATCAAATAAAAAAAAAGTTTCAAACTAATATAGAAAGCTGATGTCTAGTTAATTAGGTTAAATTATTAATCAAATGAAAAGCTTAACTAAATGAATTGAAAAATAAATTTAATTATATCAATAATGTTGCAATATTGCTCGCAAACAAAATCTCATATCGCTAAGTTAGAGAAAAGAGCTTTATATATAAGAAGGAGATAATCCCTCCATTGATATGATGTGTTTTGGGTAATCACCAAAAACAAAGCCTCAATTTAGAAGTTTTTGGAGGCTTGTTGTCTCTAACAAATAAACACTCACAAATTTAATAAAATTAATTCGGCCAGCGGTAAGCTATTTTTCAAAACTTAACCCAAATAGTGTCTATCAGTTTAAATATTTAGTAAATCCTATCATAGAGTAAAAAAAAAAAAAAAAAATCTACGTTCAAAATTATATTATGGGGATTTTTGATGAATAATTAAAAAAATAAGACATTTTTTATGTAAAAAAAAAACCCAGTGAAATTATATATTTCAATCACTTGAAACTGATTATAAGTTTCAATCCAATCAAATTAAAAAATATTTTTAGAACCTTAATATAAGGGCCTGTTTGGGGCGCCGGGTTGAGCCAGAAAGGTTTTCCAACCCAGCGTTTGGCCCGCCGGGTTCTTAACCCGACCCAAAACGGTGCGTGTGGGCCACGCGCCAGAATAACTCGGCGCATAACCTCGCGCATTTTTTTTTCTTTTCTTTTCCTGAGTTTTCGATTTTATTTTTTTTCCTTTTTTTGTTTTTTTTTTCTTTTTTATCTTTCTTCTTTTTCCTTTTTCTTCCTCTTTGCTTTTTATCTTTCTTTCCTTTTTCCTTTTTCTGTTTCTTAATTTTTTTTTTCCTTTTTTATTGTGTTTAATTTTTTTCATTTTTCTTCTTCTTTTATTTTCTTTTTTCATTCAATTTTCTTTTTATTATTATTTTTCTTTTTTCACTCTTAAATATTTAACTTTAATTATAAAAATAAATTGTTTAAAATGAATCAAATAATATTAACCAATTGATCTATTTAACTTATTTATTTATAAATTGTATATATTTTATTTATGTGTATTTATTTTACTTTCAATATTTAATATTTTTTTATCATATATCTGGTTATTTAAATCAATTATTTTACTTCATTTGATAATAATAATAATAATAATAATAAAAATAGGTTTCTTCTAGTTTCATATTTATTTTCAAATTATACTTAAAAATTTTGGAAAAAAAAATTCATATTTTATGACACGTCATTTAAAAATATTTGTAATTGTTTTGATCTTTTAATTTTAACAAATTTTGAATTTCATAAATAAATTTTAAATATGTTACTTTATAAATAAAAAAAATGTATTTAATAAAATGATAAATAAAACTTTGAAATGTTGATTTTTTTAAAAAATGTGAAAATATTAATGAAATATTCAATTAAAAATATTATTTATTAATTATTTTACTTTTTATAAAAAAATAATCTATTATACTTTTTATAAAAAAAACATCCTATCAAACTCATCCATCTACTTTTATCTCACCCCAACCCACCACCCCAAACACCATTTTCCTAACACTTTCCACCCAACCCATCCCAAACGCTGTTTTAATAACACTTCTCATCTTATCCCATCCCTTCCCATCCCAACACGCTCTAGCCAAACGCGCCCTAACGAAAATAATAGAGATATTAGAATTTACAAACAAAATAATTCCCCAATAATATTGTAGCCACATTTTATTAATTGCTGAAAGTGGATTATATATATAAAAGAAAGAGTAGCCTGCAACATGTTTAAATATGAGTCAGGCGTGTTACTGTCATTAAAGTTGGATTAGCGTCAAACATGTAGCCGACATGTCAGTTCAAACCATCTTAACATTTAATATTTATTTATGACTAATATTTAACATATATTCTTTTAAATTTTAAATTTATTTTAAATACATAACTCCATTGATTTTAATTCAGTGGATTGATTTATTAACCTTATCAATACAATTAATCATTCTCTACCTAACTAAAACCCATTTAATAATGACTAATACTTTTGTTCAATAACTAAAACCCATGGGATTAATTAGATCAATAACTAAAACTCATTTAATAATGACTAATACTTTTGTTCTCTCTATCATTCTCTTTTCCCAAATACAATTAATCATTCTCTTCGTAATTATTTTTTTAATCACAAACACAATTAATTATTTCCTTCTTATTCTTCTCTTAATTTTAATTTTATTACGTAATAATTCTTATTTTCTTTGCCCCAAGCACACTTTAATTTTTTTTTTTCTTCTAATAACTTGCACAAATATAAGATGTAGACCTAAATACTTGATCTTACCGATTTTAATTTTAAGGAATTTTAGACAATATCTAATAATATTTAAATATTAAATTTTAAGATTATATTTCTACAATTTAACACTCATTCAAGTTGGTTCCTACAAATCATAAGTGATGAATTTGGAAACAAATTTATTGGCATGTGCACTCATGGATGCTACAGTACAAGATCACAATGAAACACAATGCACATATAAACCATATGTATTGATAACACACCATTGGGTTTATTACTGCAAGCGTTACACATAAATTTCCATAAAATAGAATATGTCGCAATCACTACGTTGGGCTCAACACACATTAATGTATCGTAAAATTAATAAATGAACGTACCTTCAGCTTATGTTTTGGTAATCAAGACGAAAGCAACATAAACACAACAAAAAATATCACAACAAAATTCTTGATTATTCTACACCGTCGCTCTTTCTAACTTAAATAGGGTAGTTTTTTCAATGGAAGAGTAGGCATAAGAGATCAAAAACTAAAGAAGAAAATACATAAGAGTTATGTGTACATATTTAGATCATCGTTATTGATGTTCACACATGCGTCACAATATCAACTACATTTTATCATTTTTTTTATGTTTTATTTTTGTGTGTTAAATTGTGGCTCATCATATGACACATATGTATACATTAATACTTTGGTGATACCTAGACATTGACCTGAACATTTCTCTTTTTTTAAATGTGCAAATAATGACAATTCTTTTGAATTTGAAGGAGAGGAGAAGTTTGAATTCATTGTTTATTTTTTATTCTATACAACTACTTCTTTAACCTTTCTCAACTTCTCTTTCGGTTCTCTTTAACATCGCATCAAACTTCAAATTAAAATTTATATCAAGTTTCATATAAAATAAACATTTTATCTATTAAACAAAAATCTCAAAAAAAAAAAAAAAATCAAATCTTTTCTTTCTAAAATATAAATCTCCAAACAAATACTTCATACTCTCAAATCAATATTTCATTTCCTCTCTTCCACCTCTTTCTCTTCTATTATCAACCCAAAAATCCCAACACTCCCTTGTTCAAAGTTCAAATTTGTAATAATTGAGAGGGTGCTAGGTTTCTAGGATATAAAGTTTGGCTTAACTTGAGAGGTTGGAATCATCATGACCCTTGAACCATGTCCTTTCAACTGTGAATTGTGATGAGATGTGCACAGTGAATAGTAGGGAAATTATTATACAATAATTTCTAGAGCCACAAACTTAAAAACGAGAAAATTATCGCCAAACAATGAAATCAATGCACCACTAAACTTTATAGTTTAACATACTGCTTCTATTTTATGTACATCCTGCCAAAAATGAGGAAATGTTACTAATTTTTTACATCACTTTCTTTTTGTGTATTATTTTCCTCGATCAAACTTTTATTTATCATTATTTTTTTTAAATGAAAAAATTTGCATCGTCATCCTTTAAAATGAGTCGTTGTTTTCAACCATTAATTTATATGATGTTTTTTTTTACATCTGAATATGTTAAGTCAATCAAAATGTCTAGTGATATTTGCTTAAAAAATTATCATTATATAACGGTCAAAACAATATTAAAAAAAAAAAAAATTATGAATTCAATTGATGATAGTTATTAACTATTAATCCACGTTTAAAAATGGTAAGATATAAGTTATCGAAAAATAAGATATTAGGTTGTCACCTCAAAAACAAATTTTTTTATTAAAGAAGTATATAATGTTCACAACTATCTTTTAAAGTTTCTATTTTGAAGGATGAGTACTAACGGGCGACAACTTTTCAATAACGGCAGCAGCTATACATATTCTCCTTGCTTAAAAGACTTTGAGAAAAGGCTAGCTTGAAAACACAACGTTTGTGATATCTGGGAATTTCTCTTTAATGGCTGCTCTAATTCCTGTACCAATAGATTCGGGACCCTCATACTTCACGAGGCAATCGCCGCCGTTGATCGATATTACTTCAACGCTGCCACCGTAGTTCCTTATGGCTGGCCTCAATATGTCGAGATGACTATTTACTACCTGCATTAGTACAACATTCAACATTAAATAACTAAATGCGGCCATCCTAATTCAGCTCATTTTGTCTTTGTTTAAATTTAACATCAGCAGTCGGCACAATTACGAATGTGTTACAACATAGTGAAATAAAATTTTTCAGCTCGGTTTGTATATCTTCGTGTACGAAATCTCACCTCGGGTGTTGTCTCCTTGGGCTCTTCATCATATACTTGGCATATTTCCTTCACTGAATCTCCAAACTTTTCCTTCAATACCCGTTCAATTCCCATCTTCATGGTGGTTGTTGAACTAGGACAGCTGCCACATGCTCCTGGAGAGATATTCATTTCTTGCTTTAGTTTTAAAACTCTTGTCATTATAACTTTTGTTCATGAGATTGAAAAGCAGTGAAAAAAATCAAATCAACAATTTCTTACTAATAATGGAAAAAAATAAAATAATATACACCACACACACACACACACACACACACATATATATATATATATATTGAATAAGAAATGAATAGAAATAAATAATAATAATAATAATAAATAAACCAACATCTAGCGGTATCATTTACTAGTAATCAAGAAGTTATAAATTTGAATCCCTCAATCTCCAAATGTCGGTAAATTAAGATTAAAGAAAAGGGATAGAAATGAAGAAGATGTAAACCTGAAGAGAGGGAAAAATTAAAGGCTATGTTTGATAACAATTTTGTTTTTAAAATTTAAGTCTATATTTACCTCAATTCTCTACGTCTGTCTCATCTTTTCTTCAAGTAAGTTTATGAATTTTAAACAAATTTCATAAACCAAAACAAGTATTTGGAAGCTATTATTTTAGCTTTCAAATTTTGGTTTTATTTTTAAAACACAAGAGGTAGATATCAAAGTCATGAAAATTATGTGTTGACGTAGTAGTTGTAGTTGTAGGCATAAATTTGAAAGCATCTGTTTCCTCTTAGTTACATAGCAGCAGACCTCTTGAAAATCAAGAATTCGAAGTTGTATGATGGATAGTCTCACCTATCCTTGGAAACTATAATTACACCTTCTTCAAGCTTTCTTCACTACGTGCAAGATCTCAACAATCAAACATTGTCCAGTGATATGAGATATTGCTTTGGCAAGGGTTGGGCTTACTAGTAAAATAGTAGATATGCTCAACTACGTTTGTAAGGATGCACCGAAAAACTTGGACCCAAATGGAATATGAATGTGGACTCTCAAGACTCTAGGAACGTGGGATTCCCAACATTTTCTTTCAAGATGATGCATCTTTTGAGTCTACGTCTACCAATTTTGAATTAGATCTAAAATTTTCATTTTTATTGGAGCGAATACATGCTTGGGCTTGATGGACTATGATAGACACCGATGACCATCATGGCCTTAACTATCACAAGATAACTAAAACAAGAGTAGATAAATGACACAAGAACAATAGAATACAACTAGAACATTATATTAAGATAATATATATGGTTATAATATCATATCGTAGCTTTCCGAGATGGCTACTCTCTCCCAATTTCCATATATCCTCCAAGAGACCGTAACTCTTATATTTATATTAAAACCTTTAAGTTTTAATTACTATTCTACCCTTACACATATAATGTTATTATCCCAAAATTATCCTCCTTAAGAGCCTAACAGAAACCATATTAGATAGTGTGGGCATCCATCTCAAAACCAATCGGTAGTGGGAGTAGTAGTTTACCCATCTAATAAATTGTTAGGAGATTTCTTCATTTTCCAGTATGGTATCCTCAACACTACATAATATGAAGCAATATATTGATTTCTCTACTATAAGTTGGTGGGGGTGGCTAATGGCTTTTCCAGTAGTCAGTTTATATTAATTTAGCTTATCTTATATAGTTATATTGACTAGTGTATGACTAGATGTCACCATGTCCAAGTCCCTTGTGAGCAACACAAAAGTGAATTTTCCAAACAGGAGAATCATGTGGGGGCATGGCTTGAGCATTTGTATGCCGTATGCAAAAAAGTTAAGTGTTTCCTCCCACGCAAGTGCTAACCAGATTTGTTCAAGATGCCTAGAAAGAGATGGGTTTAAATCAAGTAAGCTTGGAACTTTAACTCACAAACTTGGTCTTATGTGAAGCAGGGAATGACTTAGCTCCCTCATAAGTTGCAACTTTTAGGTAGAAGTGATTCATATTCAACAACATCATTCTAGATAAAGATAAAGCTGATTAGGCTGCTAAATTATCTTGTTTTCAAGTAAAGCATGAAGGCATGAAAATAATGGGACATGCAATCTTCACTCAGTATCTTTTCTATGGTGCATTAATTCATATAGCCTATGTATAAAACTCTGGTAGACCAAGGTCCAGAAGAAAAATTGGGTGTTCGCTTAGATGATTAGTTGTAGATAAATAAAGTCAGGTATCAGTTGTGAGATGTCTAACAAGATAATGAAAGTTACTTGTTCACTGCCATTTGCCACCTAGTTCAAGAAGGCCTTTTTCATCCTACAAGAGAAGAAACAGATATACTAACCGATAACATGTACAAAATGAAGGCGGTACCAGAGGACCAACCTGGCCTGGACCAATATAGCAAAGCAAATCTTCTCCAACTAGTGGAAAGGAAAATGTTTAAAACAATTCCAAAATTATTTGCATGTAAAGAAAGAAGCCAAAGAGCTCTACATCCATCTGCAGTCAGTTCAAACTTCAGGAAAACCCCACGAATGCCCTAGGAACATCCCTATTCCAAATATTCCAAAATTACTTGCCACAAAGAATGCATTGAGAACCTTGACTATATGACGATATCATATCTTTATGGACCCTTCAGCGGTATTTGTGCTTCTAAGTACCCGCCACAGAACTAGAAGTCCTATGATGATATCAAATTCTAGATATTATTTGAATTTCATGTCGTAAGGACCATAGAACTTTTTTATATCAAATTGAAGATCATTATTTAAATTTCATGTCTTAAGGACCATAGAGCTTATGTTGTAAGGATTTTCTCATGGCATGCTCTGAGAGTTTTGGGAACCTGTTCCTTCAATTAGCTTGGGGACAGCAAAAACTCTCAAGCTTAATTATCCATCCTGTAGGAGATTTGAAGATTTACAATGGTCGTTGGATTTTCTAAGATGGGAAGAAAAGGTTAAAGGGATGGGACTAATTGGTTTTAACTTTTGCAACTCTCCCTTTCTTCTTTTATTCCATCTGTTAAGGATCATTTTCACGGTCTTCCTTGAGATAATAGAAGAAGATACCAAATCGTCTATTCTCTTCTCTGGTAAATTATTTTAATTTGATACAATATTCCTCATCAAATGGAAGGAAAGTCAGATCCATCTGAGCCTACATAATTCCCAATTTCCACCAGATTCAGTGATAATGGAGAAAAGATTCTTCTACCAAGGATATATATATTGCTTCAAACTGAAAAAGTTGAGAAAGTTCTAGTCATAGTAAACAGAAATGCACAAGTCTTGAACATGGCATTTCTTTTTGGAGGTCTTTTTCCTTTGCCTTTTTTCTTTTTTCTTTTTTCGGTGAAATAAATGAACAATACTCTCTCTAAAAAGTTAACCATCTAAGCCTAGTGATCAAAAGTTCCTTAACAAATAAAAAAGATGTTGGTTCAATTCATCATAGTCACTTATGAAAAAATTAATTTTCTACAAGTTCCTTTAAAAATCAAATATGTTCAAGAAAATAGTCGGGGCGTAAGTAGCTAACCTACATACTCAAGGATTAATTAAGAGAAAAAAGAAAAAAAAACTCTCTAAAGCTTAGGGCTTGAGAGTTTACAAATGGACCCTTCATAACTCAAAAACTCATCAGAGACCATTGAATATGAGATATTTAAAAGCAAAGCTTGCGCCTCACAGACTCCAGAATTTCCTGAGGCACAAACTCTCTAATCATTCCATCGTTTACCCCCACATAAGCAGCAGCAACAAGCAATTGTTCAATTACAAAAATTTCAATACACTCGGAGTTCAATTAAAAAAACGAGACTAAAGAAAAAAAAATTCAATTAAATGAGATAAGAAATCGACTCACCAACGAGTTTGAGAGAAACTACACCGTCTTGAACAGACACAACATCGACATTTCCACCATCAGCGATGAGATAGGGCCGTACGTCCTCGAGAACCAAGTCCACGTTTCCAATGGTTAGTTCAAATTTCTGGGCCGAGTACAGCCCTGGCGAGGAGCCTGTATTCGAAGCCGAAGCTGTAATGGCACGCCGGGGCAAAACACTGTTTAGGGAAACGGATCCTTGACGCTGACCATAATCAGAAGGTGGGTATTGGCGATGATTTGCAGAAGTTTTCGAATGATGAAAATGGGTTTTGAAGAAGGACGAGAGAGTTAAAGACGCCATGGATGAAGAAGAAACCAACAGAAATCAGGCCGATGCTGAAAATATCAGCTGTGGTAATTAGATATTTTTATTTTTAACAAAATTCATCTGTGTGTTTCAGTTTTTTTATTTTTATTTATTTTATTGTTTTTGTCTGTGGGGTTTCCGGCACTTTTACAAGCATCGATGTTAGATATCAAATAAAATGTTACGAATTAACTTCTAAAAATGACCTATGTTTTTTTTTTTTTTTTTATTTTTTTATTTTAATTTCTATGTACAAATTTTTGACAATTAAAATTCAAATAATTGAACCTTCAAATTCAACTAACAATTTAATTAAATTAAACATTTTTATAATAACATTTCAATAATATTCATCTATATTATTAACAAGATCGAACAATGACGTAGTGTCGAACTAGATTAATATAAAATAATACAACTAACACAATACTAATCATTTTGACTGGTTACCTGTGACATGTCAAAGCGAACATAATGGACACTAGTGATATCTTAGTAGTGAGATTCTCGAGTTTCCTTTATTTTTACAAAAGAAAAAAACATAATATTTATTTACATTTTTTATATATGCTTTTAAAAATGATTTTATTTGTTTGTTTAATTTTCTACATGGTGTGTGCAGTCAGCTTGGGAACCAGAAACCGCGGGATTTTCCCATTTCTATCCACCACTCTCAAATGCTCGTAGTTTGACTTGCTCTTCCAAAAAATGGGTCGTTAGGGTTTTTAATTTAGTTTATTACCACCACCGCAAAAATGGTGGAATTGGATTCTCCATCAACCCATCATCCTCACCAACCCTTCACAGTGGGCTCTGAAATTGAAGTCTCCATTGACGAGGAAGGCTTCAAGGGCTCCCTGTTCCAAGCCACCATTCTTAAGCTCCCCACCAGCTTGAAAAACAGCAAGAATAAGAATAAGGATAAGGCGTTGGTTGAGTACAAAACCCTCGTCACCGAAAACAGATCTAACCCTTTGAAGGAGCATGTTGATGCCCTTAGTTTGAGGCCGATTCCTCCTGCTATTTCTTCCCATTGCGGCTCCTTCGAGGAAGGACACATTGTGGATGCGGTTGATAAAGATGGATGGTGGACTGGTGTGGTCTGTAATGTCTTGGAAAATGGAGCCTACTCTGTTTTCTTCTTCAATCCAATGCATGTCATGTCTTTTCACCCTAACCACTTGAGGTTGCATCAGGATTGGGTTCATGGCATGTGGGTTCTCCCTCAAAAGATGGTAACTTTTCTGGCTTGTTTTTTTTTTTTTTTTTTGCTTTCAGCATTCAGGGTTATCTTCTTGTGTTTTTGTAGATATTTAATGGTTTTTTCCCTTTTGATATGCGTGAATGTCTGGATTAGTTTACGCGTACGGCGTACCTGAACTATTTTGATGAGACATACGGTTTTACTCTACAACATTTGTCGAAAATTAATTTCTAAGTTGGTGAATCAAACATGCTACATTTTAGTTTTAAGTTCCTTTTGGAGGTGTTTGTTTATAAAATTGTAGAGTGATTAGAAAGGATGGGCTATTTTGAGTGATTAGAAAGGAAAAATTGTAGTAATAACTCGTTTGGATGAAATTTTTCAAGAGTGATTATAAGGCTCATTTATAATAGCTCTATAAACACACCGAAAAAACAGCCCCTTTAGTGACTAGGCTACTTATGAGGTTGTATTTCATAGTATTGGGTTCGAGGATAAGAAACAATTTCGTATATGTGGGCATTAATAAACAATTTCATGTATAAAACTACAAAAGAAAGGGATGCAAAACAAACATGCACTGCACAGTATTTTGCTTTCATCTTGGAAGGGCCTGTGTTTTTCTTTCAACCGAAGCCTGTTGTTCATGCTACTTAAATGGGCTGTTCTTATATGTCGCCTTACACCACCAAAAATTGTAACAGCTACCTGTTTGTTATTTTTTGGCGGGGGGTTTCTTGCTAATCACACCAGGGATTGGAGTCGTAGGACAAGTTGTGTTATTAAAAGAGAGTAGTGATAAGAATGTCCAATTCCAAAGGAGTATGTGGTTGTAATTAAGTGAGTATCTAGAATTCGAGATCTTAAGATAGAGGGAGTCTAAGTACTGTTTGGTTTGTTTATCTTGTAATCTTGTTATCTTTCTATATTAATATATTTTAGATCTTATTAGATTGTCTATACCTGTTATTCTTTTGATCTTTCTTTCAGTTCTAGATTTGATTCGTGCCATGCTAAAACTTCCATTTTATCGATGAATTTTTTTTTTCCTTATAAAAAACAGTTCTTCATTATTGTGTAACCAACCACTACCTTACTTTTTATCTATTATGTGGGAGATATTCACCTTGTGGCCATTTGTCCCACATTGAAAAGGTGAGAATTCTTCCATTCATTTATATGATATGAGGACTACTCCCCTTAAACCAGTTGGTTTTGAGGTGGAATACTATCTAATTTGGTATCGGAGTAGGAAGTTCCTTTTAGGTTGATTGGTAATTTACATAATTCAACACATTGCTTATCTACCATTAAAAACTTAGAAATCATGTTGAAAGTCACATGTTCATTATTTACATTTTACTTGAGATTAAAACAAAATTTTCCAATTCAGGATACATCAATCTTGAAAGATCAATTGGCTACCATTTTTGAGGATTCTAATCTACCTAAGAATGTTCAGCCTGAAAGTTCAAAACATGCCGAAACCAGCAATATAAAGGACAACACTTATTGCATAAACTCAAGGAATGATTTAGTGGAACAGCCAAGCTTTTGTGATGAAAATTGTGCCTCGTTTGCCTTGACCTTGAGCAAGAGAAAAAGAAGTCTGATTTATAAGTCTAGAGTTCCAAATCCTGTGAAGAGGTTGGGAGAAAGATACGTTTCAACAGCAGATGGGTTGAAGAAGAAGAGAGAAAGCAAAACATGGTGGGAAGAACCATTCACAACACTGAACAGAGATCTTAATAGAAGAATCCAACGAAGTTTTCTTCGGAACAATACTGATTCATCTGATAAATTTGAGACTCCCAAAGGAGGCATGAAAGTGGTAATTTTCTCTGTTCTTTGTATCATGCTTAGAAGGAAGGTTACAACACATGTTTAAATCTAGGACACAAAGATGGTAACAACATGTTCATTAATTTATATTTTGAATGTATATAACTTTTTAAGAAAAAATATCGTTTTATTCTCCATGTACTTTTACTCTGAGGAATACTTACTTCCGACCAAGGAAACAAGCCTTCCTTAAGGATGAAATAGCACCATTGGTGTCACAAATTTTTTTTTCTTTTCATGAATATTAGAAAAATATAAATGAAAGAAATTTGACGTCACATCACTCTTAAAGAAGACTTGCCTCCTCAGTCTTAAAGAGACAAGTTTTCTCCTTTTACTTCTTTTACATTTCAATTATGTGCAAGAGTCTTAGTTATACAAGAGATTGCTGACTAGACTTATTTTGAAGTCCAAGTGATCGTTTAGATTTTACCATATATTTAATATTTAATAGAAAAAAAAAAAAAAAAGTGAACTAAAAAAACATGACTATAATTAGGCATTTTTTATTTTTGTATTCTATACAATATTTTATACTGTTCTTAAAAGTTAACATCGAAATTATCGTGCCATTCTTGAACAAGAGCATGCCAATTGCCAATTACTTGCCCACTTTTCATTTACATTGAAGTGCACTTGTCAAGAATTGAACTACAGTCATTGGCTTGCTTGGATGTCCAAAAATTTCCTTCAGAAGTATGCATATAAAGTTCATTCTCATTTCCTGTCATTAAAACAGATCAAAGAATTTTAGGCCATTTTGCTCTACACTATTTTCCTTACCATTACGATTTTGGATTATTGATCGAACACGATTCTTTCTATTTCATGTGCAGAAAACAAAAAATGATGTTGGTGGAAGAAACGCATTTGAACGAAGCCAATGGACTAGAGTTACAGGTGCACAGCTCTTGATGGACATAGGCTCTTATCATTTTTAGCTTGAGTAATTTCTTATTCTTCATCAGACTTGGCAGATAACGTAGGGGAAGAAGATTATGATGTCATAGAGATCACTCCTAAGGAAGCAAGTAAAGTCAACAAATCTGAAAGGAATGAACAGTCAGCATCAGAAGAAAAACAAATGGCACCGGCTAAAAATCCTGATGAGGTTAGAAATGGAGTTGAAAATTCAAATAATCAGACAAAAGAGAAGGGCTTGGTAAGCAAACTAAAGACAATTAACTTATATAACTTGAGTAGATTTTCATAAAAACAATATTGTAATATACAAGGTCCCCAAGAGGGCGACCTTGTTGCCTGTTGGTAAAGACTGAATTTCTTGGTCATACCAGCTTGAAGTCACACTTTCGAATCTTCCCAATTGTAAAATCGTTTGGTCTTGGGATAGACAGATGTGCAGTGGTATATAGTGGGGCTAAATATAATACCAAATGATAAAATGGGTGGATGATGCCTGGCCTACGACCCCCGAGTATAGTAGAGCAAAGCTTCTATTTTTCAATTTCAAAAAAGAAAAAAAAAAGGTGGATCCAATTTTTGATCATCAAAAAAGTAAAAGTAAAAAATATATAGTAATAGTATTACAAGATTTGGACTATTCTATTTGGTAGCAATACTGATAGCTTTTAGTATTTAATATTTTTTATAATTTGTCTTAATGTACCACTTTGGCATGCTTGAAGTTTGATAGGATTGATTGTCTGAAATTGATGATGTCTATCTCTTTATCAGGAACCTAAGCAGCTACAAACTACTGAAAACAGTTGTAAAAGAAAAAGGGGAAGGCCTGGTAAATTCATGCAGGTAAGATGCCAAAGAGGTACATTGAGCTTCACGTTTGAACCACATAAAAAAGCTACTAATGTCCTACAAAACCTCCATATTGTGAATATGGTAAGATCTTGACCCATCTCGCCAAAAAGAAGCAGGTATAAGGTTTGAGAATCCTTTCAGAGCTTTTTGAGCTTCTAAGTATCAAAGCCATATAACCAACGGTTGTTTTTTAACTTGGGCATCTTTGAATTTTCATGTCAAGGACCCCAAAGCACCATTCAAGGATCTTCTAGTGATATGTTCCCCAAAGAATTGGAAATTCCTTCAATATTTTGGGTGCATACTTCAAGAACAGTAAAAGTCCTTGGGCTAATTTTCTGTATTGAAGGAGATTAGAAGGCTACAAAAATAAATAATAATAAAAAAAAAAAAAACTGGATCTAAAAAAAAACCACTAAATCTTTTATGGTAGGAAGGTTTCAAGGTTGCTAGTTGAACAGTTTCCACAAATGAAATTGTAACTTACCTTTTTTTTTTTTTCATTTCTATCGACTAAGGATCTTTTTTGTGGTTTTCCTCGGATAATATTGGAAGACACCAAATCATCTCCTCTTGTATATGCTTATGAATGTTGATTTTAAAGCTTACCTCCCTAACAGTAACAATTACTTTCAGTTCATAACCACGAAATACCCCTCAGAAAGGCTGTGGAGGAGGAAAAAGATAAACCGAAACCTTCAGAGTCAACACTACTACCGAATATTGGCTTCAAATGGAAAGGGTTGAAGTTGTAGTCATTGTGGGTAGATCATGAAAGAAAATGATAGATACTAAAAAGTTCACTAACTTGGCCTTCATCACTCATGAGACAAAAACTTGACAGTACGTCAGTACCTGGTACTTGTTATCTGAGCTCTAGTCCTCACGGACCCCAGTTTTTTGCTAAGAGAAGCATAGTCAGAGCATATCTATTACATTCTCTCTTGATCACAAGGTATCCCTCAAAAAAAGGAAAAAGATGGAAATTGAAACGATACGGCTTCAAACTGGAAATATGAAAAAATTATAGTGATTCTGGGTGGGGCATGAAACAAATGAATAATACTTAAACCTCCCCTCTAATGTTCACAAACTTACCATTCATAATCCAGGTCTCTAACCAGTTTATGAAATTTGACTTATGTTTTAATTTGCCTCTTCTACAGTGTGCTTAGAGTTTGATAGGGTAAATAATGTGCTTTGTTCAGGATATTGACCAGCAACGAACTTGTGAAAACAGTTGCAAAAGAAAAAGGGGACGGCCTAGAAAATTGATGACAGTTCCAACAACTGCAGAAGGTATCCTGTTCTTACACCCTGATCGCCGGCTTTATATGTGTATATATATTGCAAATAACTGTGATTACAGTATTGTAGTTTTTTGTCTTGCAGATAAGGAGCAAGATGGAATTGCCGACAAAACAACTATAAAAAGTTATGTAACTGGTGAGGCTCTGTTCTTTAATTTTAGTTTATTGTTTCTTTAATTCGAAAACATTTGAGATTCTTCCTTGTTGGCAGATATTGTTGAACCTATGCCATAGTGTTTGGGCCTTCTTTCTGTCACACGCATCTCACTAGGAAGACATTAGGAGATGATAATGTATTTTGTAGATCTTCAAGATCTTTAACAGAAATTTGAATGAATTCTAGGGTGCATGACGAATGCTAAAACTGCATCCAGCATCGCCGACAACGATGATGATGATCAACCTCTTTTAATGTGGTTTGGGGGGATGAAAGGTCCAGCAAGGAACAATTCGTCGAGTATGTATGCGAAAACTTACGTTAGCACATCAGAATTAAGTAGTACTGTTTTTGGAGATTGTGATGGTATTTGTTTCCATTTTTAAATTAGGACAAACACCCGATTCTACTGCCATGAGAAAGATAAAAGAGAGTGAACAAGTAGATGATGCGAGTGAGGCGACAACATCCGGAACACCAGATCATGCACTTGAGATGAATCAAGGTTGGCCTTTTGTAAAGAATTCACCGGTTTGGAGTGTTATTGATTCTTTAGAAGTCTTCAAGATAATTCCACAAATGCCTCATTTTCGCCCTTTAAGTTCATCCAAGGAAGAATGCCGCGAAGGATTGGCGATCGGTTGCATGGTAACCTTCTCAACTTTGGTTGAAAAGGTATCTAAACTGCAGTTCGATAATACGAGAGACATTTACGAAAGTGTGTTAGACAGTTTATATGAACTCGAGCAACACGGGTTCAATATTTCAATGCTTTGCAATAGAGTGAACCAACTGCTATTCATCAAAGATACTCAAATGCAGTATTTGAAGGAAATAAACCAAGTAGAGAACAAAATATTAAAACTTTCTGAAAACAAAAGCAAGCTCGCAGAAGAAAGTAAGGCTAATGAACAGAAGATAGCAGAGCTGCAAAATAGACAGTCATCAATCAAAAGAGAAACGGAGACTAAAGATTTGGAGATGACGGGACTACAATCACGTTTGGAAATCATCAGAGGATATACGAACGATGCTGAAAGACATTTTGAAAAGCAGACCACCTTCCCTTTGTAAAAAGTGTGCAAATATGTAGATCTTAGCTAGCTTTTTTTTTTTTGTTATCATTTTGTGAATTTTACTTGATCTTTGATTATATTGTGCATGGCATAGACTATAGTTCCAGACTAGAAGTTAAAGATAACTTGTAACTTTAGATTTTGGCATTGATGGCTAACATGTTCGTTCCAGTTGTAAATCATAGAACAGGCTTGAAGTTTGCCCTGAAAATTGTGAAAATGCAGTAGAACTTTTTTTTTGTTGAAACGGAAATGAAAGCTTCTTAGCTTTACTATACCCAGATACCCATATCTGTCTGCTAGACAATTTAGGAAATGAATTTATGCATGTCTTTCTTGGGATCATCAAAAAAAATTATCTATGGTAGGAACTCTACCTAGTCTTATGGCTATTCATTCTTCCTTACCATTGGCGTAATTGTAAAAATGTAAACTCACCAGGATGAAATTATTTATAAAAAGGCAATGCAATAGAAAGACTTGCACGGTTTAATTGACAGATACACTAATGAAAAGTTTGTTATCCAGTGTTGAAACATGGGCTAAGGTAACTTCTAATTTCTGATATTTCATACATCAAAATACCGCAAAGCAATTAAGTATTGTAGGTAGGAAAATCAAAACCTAGCAAGTATATAGTTTCAAAACTACGAAAACCCTTAAACACAAGTCTACTTTATGGAAATACAACCAATATCTTCTGCTCCTCGGCTTATAGTTCTGTCCATGAACTGATATCCATCTATGCCATGGAGTTTGGACGAAGAACAATTAAGACCCTGAGGTGAAAAATCCTCATTTTCTATTTCTATTTTCTTCGCGATCCCTTTCCCGCTTCTTATAAATCTTTTCGAGAACACGCTTGCCTTCACATTGAGGGAAGTTTTCTAGATCATAATAATGTGCTGCTACATCCACCAACCTGACAAGAAGTGAAATTTGCAAGTTATACCATCAAGGCCTCAAAATCATGAAAATTACTCCTGAAGAATAATGCTTTAACATCCCGGATGGTTACTGGTATATAACTAAATAAAATAAAATAAATAAAACCTTGCATCATCATGTGTAGCAAAGTTTGGATAAGACCATTAGACCACAAACATACAAACTGAACTAGATTCTGGATTTAATTATTTGACAGTATAGAAAGAAGAACTAACCATTCACCACGGATGTCTGTCACAGTACGGATGAAATTCCTACTTGTTAAGACATATTCATTATAGATGACCCATTCTGGTTTATGGTCCAAGCAATTTGATGGATGCAAGTGTACCACCTATAGAAAAGGTTTTACAACCCCAATTACGGATATGGGAAATACAGGATTTACCATGATTAGTGACCATGAAAGAGCACACCCAAAGTTGCAAATAAATGTACAAAAGAAAAGAAACATAGCCATACCTGGTTGTCCTTAGCAGTCAAGTAGTGTCCCGTCCGCTCCAAATGAGCTACTTGCATGAAATACCCAGAAAGCATAGCCTTTCTTATGTTAAGGTAGTAGTCACGGCTGTTAAAATCTGTGCTGCATAATTTGAGGTTAAACCTCGACATGATGCGGACTAGTTGCTCTCTGACATTATCTGCAGACTTCATTGCCCTGTGATTGATAAAATTTTCGTAGCACCATGATTGATCTTCATCTGCAACACAAGAATTAATTTAGGAATCCATCAAAATTGAATGTATTTAATTTGGACAACAAAAAGTGAAAACCATAGATACTTACTGTTCTGCTTGTAAGCATGGTAGACGTTCAAGAGCGTTAGATGATCTCCATCAATGTGGCCAAACCTAGCTTTTGCTTCGTCAGCAGCCTTTTGAGCCTCCCTAGGCCGGACAAAGCAATTGGGTACTAAGAAAGAAATTGGTAATCACACAGAGGAGGCCCAGAGAAGGTCAGCAGATGCATAGATGCAAGACGAGACCATTTGCTTCATGAGATAATACTGAGAAACTGCAACTAACTACATCAGCACTGACTGAGAAAGATAGTTGTTGATGACAACCTAACTCGATAGAATTGTGCTGTAACAACATGCACGTGAAACACGTACATGCGACGCCAATAAAAATGCATCAAAGTTTAATGCATTGTTTAGCACCCATGGGCATTTGGCGTATGTACACACTACAAAGAACTTGACAAAATTAAGAAAAGAAAAAAAATGAAAGAGTAAAGGCAGAAGTACCTGAAAGCATTGCCGAAATGGATAATATTTCATTTGAACATTTGAACTCCGGACTGACAACGAGCATCTTTGACATCTGAGGATCTAATGGAAATTCACTCATAATTTCCCCAAGCTTCGTTAGGTTCCCATCATCATCTAATGCACCCAAATAATTCAAAACTTCTAAGGCCCGCATCAATGTCTCTGGAGCAGGTGGATCCATAAAATCAAAATGCACAAGGTCATCAATCCCCAACTTCTTCAAGGT
>JBBMEG010040959.1:0-19269 GCA_037832605.1 Cyclanthera cordifolia | reverse complement strand
GAGGGCTTGAAAAGTATTTTGACGCTCGGCAATTGGATTCCTCCTCTGTTGGTGGAATCGGATGCGAAAGATGTGATTCTTGATTTGATGGGATCGGACATGAATCTTTCTGAGTTTAACAACATTATAGTTGATATTAGGCATCTTTCTGTTAAGCTTGGAAATGTTGTTTTTTCTCATTGCCCTAGGTCTTGTAATAGGGTGGCCGACTCGCTGGCAAAGAGTCCTGGCATGGTTTCTGTTGTGTGGAACCTTCTTTGTTCTTCCTTGGAGGAAAGGTCATTTTTTTGGAGGGGGTCCTCCCCCCTTGGTGGTCACTTGTGTGGTTGAGGATTGTAGACTATGTTCCTTATTTGGTTAATGAAGTGTTTGCTTTTTCTCAAAAAAAAAAAGAAGAGTTTGCCGATAAAAATGATTCACATTCCACCTTTAAAAAATCTATTGATTTCTATATATTCTTTATTTTAAGTAAACAAATTATTTCAAAGTTGTTTTTTTTTTTTATCTATTTGTTTAAAATTTTAAAAAGTCCAAAGTTTATTTAGACATTAGAAGTTATTTTGAAACTCAAATTTTAAACAAAAATTAACTGAATATCAACCCGCCAAGTTCAAATCTTCACCCTCATTGACCGACACCAAGAAATGAAGGGGAAGATAACTGAAAAATCACAAAGTTAATTGATGCGAAATTTGTGAGCTAGCCAAATTTAGTGAAGTTCAAAAGAAAAGGCATACAAAGTGACATCAGATGATAAGTGTCCCTTCTTTTTTTTTTTTCTTTTTTTTATTAAGAGGCAAATTTCTTCCAACACTTTTTCATCATCTAGCCAAAGCAGAAGTTTTTTAAAAGTACTCGTACAAATTTATTTATAAAAACTCTATCATAAAATATATACTAGTTTAGAATATTTTAGTAAATTATTTGTTTTTAATTATTTTCTAATTTCAACCGGTTGATAAACAGAGTATTCACACGTGGTTTTCCCAAATTACACCATTGATTTTTTTTATTTTTTTTTTGATTTTGGTGTTCTTCCACCGCCTCTTTCGTCTCGGCTACAATACTTCCTTTCGTCGTCGACGTCTCGCTCCCTCCAAACCCATCCTCTCCCTTCCCCATTTAAATAGCTTGACGAAGAAAAAGGGAAATCAGAAGGAGACAATAAAAGAAAGAGAGAGAGAGAGAGAGAGAATCTCTATCGGCAAATTTGGCGTGAGGAAGATGAATAGTTCAAGGATTTGGAACAGCATTCACTGTAGTTAACCCGTATTAAGTAAAATAGGGAGAGTTTTAGTAGTCTGTGTGTCAAACACAGTTTTCCAAAATTTATTAAAGATCAATTTTATTGAACATTGTTTAAGATGATAGAGTAATATAGGTAATGATATTAGCTTTCTAACTCATTTTGGAGTTAGAATCATTATTCAGATTTTTTGTTATATATTAAAGTCAAAAGACTGAAACTATATTTTAACTTAAAATTTTTGAAATATAGTTGTCAAGTTCATATATCTTTTCTTAAGCAAATATGTGTAACCAAATCCCATAAAATAAAACTAGTATTTGGAAGTAACATTTTTTAGCTCTCAAATTTTTGTTTAATTTTAAAATGTAGCTATAAAACTAATCTAGGTTGAAATAGTAATTATAAATTTAAATTTTTAAAAATAAGTAAATAAATTTAAATGCTTATTAAATAGGCTTAAGTTATAAAGACCAATATAAAGAATATTTATTCAAATGATTTTATAAAGAAAGAGATGTAGAACTCTACCATTTGAAATTTTGTACATTTGAGCTAATGTCTGTGTGAGTTACCCATAAGTACATATTCATTTATGAAAGTTGTCATACTCATAAAAAATATATGTAATTTGATAAGCTCCAACGTTGCTCAGTTTTACAAAGCTAGATGTCCTTCTAGTATCCTTGTAAAAACTCACAAATATGGAAAAACTAAACACTTGATTCCAATTGAAATACAAAAGGTCTAAAAAATCTCTTAAATGCACTTTGTGTAAAATAAGACTATAATTATTGTC
Organism: Cyclanthera cordifolia; assembly: GCA_037832605.1. Lineage (NCBI taxonomy): Eukaryota > Viridiplantae > Streptophyta > Magnoliopsida > Cucurbitales > Cucurbitaceae > Cyclanthera > Cyclanthera cordifolia. The sequence goes on along the minus strand of JBBMEG010040959.1, from coordinate 17,224 downwards.
ATCATCAAATGTGTTGTGTAGCTACCTGCACCGTGAATAAGTGAGTCTAATACTATTGGGTACTATAAAGAACATGTTCTACATATACAATTTGTATTATTATGTGAGTGGCATTCATGCGCTTCTCCTAAACAACATCAACCTGACAAGTGTATACTTTAGAGGTTCCAAGCTAATGTTTAGGTAGGTGGTCACCATGAATTGAAATCATCACCTTATGCACCCCAAGACCCTTCTTGACCACTAGGTCACCCCATGATGGTTAGTTTTATGGCTTAAAATTGAAGGGGATTAAAAAAATGGATCAGAGTAACCTGGGTTGTGGAAGGTGCACGATGGAACATACTGAAGGGGTTGAGGGGATTATTTTGGTTAGCAGAAGCACATACCAGGGGGTGGACTCGACCAGACACAGGCAGTTTTAGGCAGGCTCGAACGGAATACAATAGTCTCATATGGACCCTTGTTGACAGAAACAGATATTGGGAGTGGACTCAGTCAAACTCGGACGATTTCACGCAAACTATGACAAACTTAGATAAACTCCGACGATTGAAGAAGTCAAACATACAAGAATGGTTTGTAAGGGGAGAGTCTTGAGATTAAACGGTATGGAATCTATGGCTATCATAGTTGCATTTAATGGGGGTTTGGGATGAGATGACGTGTATTCGAATTACAAAAAAATATGCAATGATGTTGTCCATGGGTCAATGTTATCCCAACTGATATCATCTATATCAATAGGGCTCTAGCTCAACTAAACATCTAAAGTTTCTAATGTGTTTCTCTACAAAGATGCACAAACAAAGACAAGTGCATAACACTGATTGAAGACGAAATGTATAATAGATGTGTAATGGGTTTACGAATGGGGTACACATTGGCTGGGTCATTTTGGCTGAACTTACAATATTATGTACTGGTATGAACATTGCAAACACGTCGAGGGAACCAACTATTTTAATGGTAGGTTTAATTCTACCAAGCAAGGATGACCTGAAGGAAGTCATTTACAATCGAACATTAAGTAGGAGCTTCTTGTTTAAAACTGCAAAGTCTTCTAGCCAAAAAATAGTTTACCGCGATATGCAGTCACGAGTCTTGTAATTGGTACATTTGTGCATCTGAGTTGAGGGGCGGGGGGATAATTGGTACTAGTTAGGAAGGTTATCGACTCCCATATGTGCCCGGTTGATGTTGTTCGAGACCAGCTCATGCATGCCACCTTCATAATAGTACGAGAGTATGTTGAATCCGTGATTTGTTCTAATAATTAGGCATAGTACACCCCTGTGGATATTATTAAGCATGACAAAGTTAACCATGTTGTCAACAAAAGTTGCAATAAAGCTATGAAAGGTAGAGACAAGACTCTTAAACTAATGAAGGGTAGATCAGAAGATTCGTATGCATTCCTTTCTAAGTTTGTAGCCAAGTTAATTGAAAAAAATTTAGATATCACATCGTCTTATTGGAGGTCACTTATTTTTGTTACACATTATCCAGTACCTATTAGTTTAAAGCACCAAATTGTATACACCATGCACTACCTCAATGTTGGGGGTTGTGCCCTAAAGGCCTAATAGTTTGTATATTTAAGAACGAGCATTTAATATTAGACATTTAATGTTGTTTTTAGTTATTAATAAAAGTTATTACATTTTCATAAATTTACATATTTAATATTCAAACGTCATTCAACCTTATCACACTAATTGGATTTATGTCGATAAACCCATGGTTATTAGTATAAACACTTGGACAAGTATGTTGGACATACAAGTGGATCTAACTCAAAGTTTATAACCTAAATTGTCTACATTATATGGACTAAGGCTAAAGTGCCTAAGTTTTGGTAACACTATGGGTGCGGCCCACTTTATAATAGTTGCAAACAACCTGATCTTGGTTGTTCATGTGGAGACATGCGAGTGGGGGCGCCTATGCAAAAAGGAGTTTTTACATATGACTAGACCATAATTTTTATGATCAAGCTAGTAATTTCGTTATAGACTCGTATCAAACTACTTCGCTAAGGATGATCGTATGTTGATGTGATCTTAATCCTAAGTGAGTTGCGAACTCCTGCTTTATTAAAACATCATTTGATGTGCATGAGTGAGACCAGTCAAACAACACTAGGTGAATACACTTCTCATGTTGGAGATTGTCGTAGTGAGTGACTGGAAACACAACGTCACAAGAAGAAATTCACGTCTTCCCTAATATTGTGAAGATGTAGAGTTGTTCCCTTAAGAACTGATTCTAGGGCTTGAACAAAGGGTACCCGCCTCTCATTGGCCTGAGAGGATACTGGTTTATAGTGTGACAATAAACAACTTGTTCATTAGAGGGATCAGTGGCGCTTAAGAAGCAAGATGTAAACACAGGGGCAGAACAGATTTCTTGTCCCACCTGTGAATTACCAACAAGCTCGTGGATGATCGATTATATCTGTGAACGTTAACTTGTTCTATAGTGCAAGAAAGTTCAGCACATGCGTTAAATGGAATAAGCATGATGTTAACAAGCAGGGATTGGATCCCAAGTCGTTGTAGCTTCGAATCTATAGGTCCATTGGTCCCCGGGTTAGCTCAATTGCTAATACACTATTTCATTAGAGAATGAATTTGAAGAGTTCAAATTCACAAACTAATTGTGTTGGTCATAATTAATACGAGTGTTAAGTTTAATAGATAAACTTAACTAATTAATATATTGGATAGATTAAATATTTTTGATAAATATTAATATGGAGAAATTAATTTATTTGATACATTAATTATAAATAATATTGAAGAGAATATTAATTAAATATGTTGGACATATTATAGAGTTGGGATTTATTGGATAAATATTAATTAAAAATAAAGAAAACTAATTTTAAATTGGGATGAAATTTTTTTTTTATTTGTTTAATATCTTTTATATGTGATGGGTCAGAACCGTCATTTGAACTCGACCACTCCACATCCCTGGCAAGTTACTAATCTCTCTTGTCACTACATGTTATTGTTATCATGTTGTGTAAAAAATTGAATTTGCACTATTTATGAGGCTTTATTTTAGTATAAATGTTATATTCAAAGTAATATAAGTTATAACGCTATTTTATAGTATCAACAAATTAAAATCTCAAAGATCCTTATCAAATATCGTTGATATAAAATGATAAATTGAGATTTAGTTCAAGAAAATTTGAATTTGACCAATTGAAAGATATTGGAAATTAAAATTGGAATATCTTGAATATTTTGAATTTGACCTAATAATATTTTTAAAAGATAATCAAATAAAGATTTTAAAAATTAAATCAATTATCTTTAGAACATTTTTTATGGGAAAATTTTGGGAAATTTTTAAATTTGGTGTTCAAATAAATATTAAAGTATTTTTTTAAATATTCGAAAAATATTTAAAATGTTCATTCTTGCCTTATCAAAGATTTCTGAAGATCGAGAGGATGAAGATTCAAGATATGTCTGAGAGAATTAAATATAATAGGATTGCATTTCATTTAATTTCCCAGAAATATTCCAAATATTAAAATCGGTCAATTACTGTCTTAAATTATATGTTACTTGTTTGCATGTCTTGTTGCATAAAGTATGACATATAGATTTAAAATATCACTGTAGGTTAAAAAGATTCATGCATTCTAAATATATGTTAAATATATTAGATATATTTTAGGAATTAGATTCCATATATAGGATTGTTCAACATCTATATCTCACAAATAAATACTAGATGTTTATTTTTCTTGATTATGTTAAATGCATGGATTAAGTATTTTTTGAAAAATAGTTTTTCAAAATAGCACCCAAATATTCATTTTAAACCGGCTACCAAAATGATTATAATATTTTAACTAATAATCCATAAAAGTGATTAGAATTAATAAGATTAGTTATTATCACTTGATTCTTTAGTTAATAGGAATAATTAAAGAGCGATTTGATTATGTAATGATTGGTTGGAAGGGAACCTGCCAAAGGAAGGTTCTGTCGAAGTATAAAGGTACTTAAAATGACGGTTTACGGAACACCTTTACCTGGGAAAGTAACCTCGGGGTTGAAACGGCCATGATTTATAGATCACTTTGTGCAGGCTCAAATAATGTGATGAAGTTTTTAGTTTAAAAACTCGGTAATTCACATTAAAATCAATCTAACCAACATAGGTAAAAGATTGGGACTTGGATGAACGAGTTTAGCCTAGTTCATTTGAGTAGGAGGGAACCATATTTCAAAATAGATAGTGGGAGAAGGATCGATCATGCGATCTCCATCAAAAATTGCATCGCGAGATCCTAGTGGGGTTACGTGTCGACAGTTTTGAGTCGACCCCCTACGGTATGTGTTCACTATGGTCAATATTAGGGCGAGTTTCCAGAAAAGAATTAGACTGTGATTCCAATCGGTAACTAACCTATCCTACAAAGGTACTTATTGAGAGAGATTAACGGTTGCGAATTGATGAGCTACACTATTAAGGGATTTGTTAAAGAGTTTAGCCAAGTCCTAGATCAAAAAATGGTAACTGAAACCATAGAGATAAGAGTTATCTTGGTATTGGCTTTTTGGTTGAGAAAATCTCACGCTAGGGAGAAGCAATTGACCTATCCTACAACGCCACTTGCTCTAAACATTTTTAGTTGTACCATGACATTAATAATTAAAAATAGTAGGGTTTCCTAGATTTTAACTTGAAATTTTTTAATATCATTTTTATGCCAAAACTATGAATGACGTTTTTAAATAGCAATAAACTGAATCGTTCTTTTTCTTATAATCTAGCAACGAGTCTAAATCGCTAAGTCTCGATATTGTCTATTGACATTTTAACCGTAGAAAATCTAAACTACATGTAAAAATAATATCAACACAATTCTTGTCATTGGATGACGAAAAACTTGTTCTAATGGAGGATGGTTCTCAAGAACCCGTAGCCTATGCAACACGAAATATTTGCAAGATGCATTTTTATTGGCATGGTGTCAATGAATAGGCTAGCTCATGTTGGCGTACATCTCGGACGTCTCGGCCAAGAAACCTAAGAGCATAATCACGACTTATGAAGAGATGAAATCCCTACATTGGATGTTTGGGTAGTCTTTGAGTCAAAGAAAGCGCATTGCCTCAAATAGGAATTCATAATGCGAAAGAGAAGGCGAGAACGTCAACTAGGGAGAATGTTCCTTAGATGATTGTTCACACAAGATTTCAGCAAAGAAGATGAATGCATGTCACGTGTAAATTTGAAATATATATTTGTATTGATTTGAATATGTGTGAATGTGGGGTACAATCTCTAATATGTTCTTCTGATTCTTTCTCTCTCCTATGTAAATATTTCGAGGGCTTCACAGCTTGTTCTCGAATGAAGAATTGTCTCAAGGGCTTTGCAGCTTGTTCTTGAGGTTGAATTTGTTGTTGTTCGATCGGTCTTTGGCTTGTTGATCTTCTTTATGATTGGTCACTGACTTGTTGATCTTTGGATCGGTCTCTGACTTGTTGTTCTACTTTGGATGATCGGTCTTTGACTTGTTGATCACGTGATCGATCGTTGACTTGTTGATCGTGGGATCGGTAGTTGACTTATTGATCTTTGGATCAATCTCTGACTTGTTGATCCTAATTGGATGATTGATCGTTGACTTATTGATCGTGGGATCGGCCGGTGATTTATTGATCTTCTTTGATGATCTGTTTATGAAGAACAATGTGTGTTCTTCGTGTTTGAGCGACTTGTTTATGAAATCGCTCCACCTTAGAAGAGATTTGGGACTTCAGAAGAACGTTTGATCTTTGAAAGTTTGGAAAGTCTTCAGCTTGTTGAATTCTCTCTGAACTTCAAACTTCCCCTAAAAATGAATGAAAGTCTCTCTATTTATAGAGATTTCATGCATCTGGGCTTGAGCTTGATGGACTTTTGGACCTGAGCTTTGGGCTTGACCCATTGGACTTGTCTACATGGACTTGGGCCTATCTGTTGGGATTTAGACTTCCATGTTTGGGCTCACTAACTGAACTTGGATCTTATTTAATTTTGACCCAGCTTCAAAATAAAACCAACTTTTGATCCAATTTATTTTTGAGAAATATTGTCTCAAAATTTAATTTAATTTTGTCATTAAATTTTGGATAATGATGTGGCAATTGATGATTGGCCAAAATTTCTCAGTCAACAATGATAATGTGCTTTGATACTGCACAAATGAATAAGGTTATAATAGACAGCTTCAGTAATAAAATTTTATTCTAGAAACGCTACTTTTTTATATGAACTTAAAAATGGATACAAGGTTGTCTCTTAGAAGTTCAGTTCAGGAGCTTGGAGCTCTATAACAAAGCTTGGAGGTTGAACCTCAAAAGCTAAAATATAAGAAGAGAAGGTTGAATAGAGGGAATGCACCCAAAGTAAAAATAGTCCAGACCAAGTAGGATGAAAATTGTTCCTAAGTATCAATGAAATGAAAGAAAAATGACAAGGAAGGTAAAATGGATTTACATATACTTGAGTCTTGTTTAGTGAGAGAATCTTCCAACCCCTGGATAGTTTATTCATAAGGCACTGAATATGTGTGTTCTTCATTAAGAGAAGTGACTATTGGGAGCAGTTGGACACTAGACAAATAGTCTTAAAGGTTAGGACTAGAAAAGTTGTTTCAAACATGGTAGTCATAAATGACAACGGGTAAGAGTAGAATGAACGTAAATAATTAGAAACCCTTGAAAAGTTCAAGGAGTTTAAAGCAATTAGATAGAAAGATTAAAACACTACGATCGGATCGTGGTGGAGATTATATAAACATGGAATTCCAAAACTACTTGGTAGAACATGAGATAATGTCTCAACTCTCATCCTCTAGAACCCTTCAACATATATGGAGTTTTAGGAAGGAGAAATAGAACACTTTTAGAAATGTTTCGGTCAATGATGAGCTTTGCTCAACTCAACTGCCAATATCATTTTCGGGATACGCGTTGGAGACCGCATTAAATGTTTTTTACCATGATTCTTCAAAGAGTGTCTCGGAGACACCCTATGAATTATGGAAAGAACGTAAAGTTTACGCCACTTCAGGATTTGGCAAAGTCCGACCAATGTGCTGACTCGAAAACCAAAAAAGTTAGAACCAAGTTTAAAACTATGCTTATTTGTAGGGTGCCCCAAGGAATCGAGATAGGATCATTTTTATAGCCCATATGAGAATAAAGTGTTTGTGTCGACAAACGCAACATTCTTATAAGAGGATTATGTTAGAACCATAAACCTCGATCGATAGTAGTGTTGAAAGAATTAAATTTTGATAATGCTATGATCCCTACCACAAGGGTTGTTGCAAGAGGGTCAACAAGAGTTGTTGACAGCTCACTGGCATTGGATGCTGGAAACACATCAACTAGGATAGTTGATGAATCCTTGTGATTTGATGGTCAAATCCCACCCAATCAGGAAAATCGTCTAACTCAACGCAATGGGAGGATTAGAAACAAATCTAGTTCCCTATATAGGTGTCTTGGAGACATCAAACCTTATCTAGGATAGTGTCGAAGATTCTCTATTTTTTGGAAAGGCAATGAAAGAATTGACAAGGAAGAATGGATAAAAGCCATGAACCTTGAAATGGAGTCGATGTACTCAAATTCAGTTTGGTTACTTGTAAATGTACCAAAGGATATTAGGCTCATTGGATGCAAATGGATCTACAAGAGAAAATTGATGTAGATGGGAAGGTGTAAACCTTCAAGACTAGACTTGTAGCAAAAAGCTACACTCAAAGAGAATGAGTGGATTATAAAGAATCATTCTCCCTTGTTACTATGTTAAAGTCTATTAGGATTCTCTTATCCATTGCCTCATATTATGACTATGAGATATGACAAATAGTTGTCAAAACTACTTTTATGAATGCTAATCTTGAAGAGAAGATCTACATGCACCAACCATAAGGGTTCGTTTCCAAGGGACAATAACAAAAGGTTTGCAAACTTGTTAAATCCATTTATGGATTAAAACAAGCGTCTAGGTCTTGGAATAAAATATTTGACGATGTGGTTAAATCTTATGACTTTGAGCAGAAAGTTGATGAACCGAGTTTTTACAATAAAATCATTAACAATAAAGTAGCATTTATATTGTTATATGTAGATGAAATCTTACTAATTGGGAATGATGTAAGAATGTTGACTAAAATTAAACAATGGCTAGCTAACCAATTCCAAATGAAAAATTTGAGTGACGCTTTCTACGTTCTTGGATCCAGATTATAAAGGATTGGTCCAAGAGAACGATAACCTTATCTCTGGCATCGTATATTGACAAGATGTTGTTCAGATATGCGATGAAAGATTTCAAAAAGGGCTAATTACTCTTAAGACATGAAATCTCATTGTCTAAGGAAAACAATCCTAAGACACCTCAAAAGGTTGAGGAAATGAGAAAAAAATCATGTACATCGGTGGTAGGAAGCTTACTGTATGCTATGTGGTGTACAAGACCTGATATATGCTACTCGGTAGGCATTGTCAGTAGATATCATTCAAATCCAAGATTAGATCACTGGTCAGCGGTTAAGAATATACTCAAGTATCTTAGGAGAACAAGAAATTATATGTTTGTGTACGGTCCTAAGGATTTAATCATTACTAGGTACACAAACTCTAATTTTCAAACAAATAAGGACTCTAGAAGATTCATATCAGAATCAGTGTTCACCCTTAACAGCGTAGCTATAGTTTGGAGAAGCATCAAACAAGGATGCATTGCAGACTCCATGGAAGCTGAGTATGTGGCTGCTTGTGAAGCAGCAAAAGATGCAATATGGTTAAGAAACTTCCTAGCAGATTTGGAATTGGTTCCAAGAATGGATAAGCCAATCACTTTATACTGTGATAGCAACGAGGCTGTGACTAATTCCAAGGAACCTATAAGCCATAAAAGAGTGAAGCATATAAAGAGAAAATATCACCTCATTAAAGAGATAGTGCATAGGGGCAAAATGGTTGTCACCAAAATTAATTCGATTGACAATGTTGCTGATTCTTTTACAAAAGGCTCTCCCAGCTAAAATGTGCAAAAGTTACCTAAAGAGTTAGGTCTACACAAGGCGTCTTTTACGGTTTAGAGCAAGTGTAGGACTTGGTATTTTGGCTAAACATGTAATAGTCTTACTAGGACTTTAGTGCAAGTGGGAGATTGTTGGGGGTTGTGCTCTAAAGACCTATTAGTTTGTATATTTAAGAACCAACATTTAATATTACACATTAAATTTTGTTTTCACTTATTAATAAAATTTATTACTTTTTCATAAATATGCATTGTTCACACGAGATTTCGACGGACGAGTAGAAATGAGACACATGTAAATGAATTTTGAAGTTTTATTGATTTAAATATGTGCGCGTGTTACAATCTCTAATATTTATCCTCTGATTCTTTCTCTAGATGTGGATTTTGAAGATGTTGATTATGAGGGCTTGCAAGGTTATTCTTAGACGGGGATGATCGAATCTTCAGCTTAATTGAAGAAGCCTTTGACGTTGAGTGTTTTGAATCCTGAAGCTTGATATTTGAATTCTTGACTCCCTGACTGATCTTGAAGGCTTATGGATTTGATTTGTTGGATGCTTCGAATTTTGGATTGTTGGGCTGAAAGCTCTAGAGTTTCTGAGTCTTCAGTATTGTTCTCAATTCCGGGTCCTCTGTAAATGAAGTGGAACTCTCTATTTATAGAGTTCTTATGGATTTCTGGGCTTGTGCTTTATGGGCCTTTGAGCCTAACCTTGTACTTGGGCTTTATAGGTCTTTGGGTTTACTACATGATTAAGGCCTAACCTAATTTAAGCCTGAAATCCAAACTGGATTTATTTGTACATGACGTGGCAATTTATTATTGGTCGAAATTTCTCAGTCAACAAATGCCCTTTTTTAGTTTTATGCACGAATCTGTGTGCACGAATCTCGAAAAAAATAGTTGGTAATTGACATAAACTTTTTATTATTATTATTTTATTTTATTGTTAATGTCAACTTCTTGAGAGGTTTTGATTCAATTGAGATGTGAGATGGTCGAACCCTTATTTATTTTTTTTGACTTGAATTTAAGAATCCAACTTTTCACCAATAGTCAATTTAAGATCCTAACTATTGTGAATTTCTTTTGTCACTCTAAAAGTAAATATATATTTATAATATTACAAATTTCATATTCATGAAAGTTATAATATGTCCACATTTATGGTGAGCAATCAAGTATCAAAATTTGTGAAATTTCCTTCAAGTCAATACTGGAAATAGACAAAAGAATATATTTATTTATTATTTATTTCTTATCACAGGTTCCCACCTTGGTATTTGGGATCTTGGATTTTGGAAGAGAAAATCCCTTCAATTCAAGATTGACGTTTTTTTTTTTAATTTTTTATTTGAATTTGAAGTAGATTTGATTTCAAATTACAAATATTTTGATTAAGTCAAGTATTTTCCACCTAAATTTTAGGTGAATCCTTACCTTAACAAAAATTGAAGAATATTAATATTTCAATTCCATTTGATATGGTCAAGATTTTTGTCCAAATCAAAATTTTCCATGTACATAGTGTCCTCGTCTATTTAAAAATAGATGAGGAGTTGAAAAAGAAAATAAGTATCTAAAGAAGCTCTCCATGTGAGTTTTTTTTTTTTTTTTTTTTTTTTAATTTTAATTTAGTTTTGCAACTTGAATTAACTTTTTGTTTTTTTGTTTTTTTTTTATTTTCTTTTGAACATTAACCGTACACTTTTTTTTTTCTTTTTTTTTTTTTTTTTCAGTCTATAGTTAACCCCCAACGTTACAATAGCGTAAGAAGAAGAGTTTGAGTCTGGTCTTCTAAGGTAAGGAACTTTTTGTTATATGTTTATCAAAAACGTGCGACACGTACTATAAAAACTTCAAAAAAAAAAAACTGAGGTTGAATGTTTGCTTGTGAGAGAGTAAACAGAGGGATGAAAAGAGTTTTAAAGTTAGAGAGAGAAAAAAAAATGAGGAGAAAAGAGGTGGAAAAAAAATTATCAATATTATCATTTTTTTTATTATGGTAGGAAACAACAACAATCTCTTTTTTTTTTTCGTAAGAGGCACAATAGCCTGTCTTTTGTTTTTCTGCGTAAGAAGTAGAACCGTCTATTTTTTTTTTTTTGGGTATGAAGCAGCAAAATAACTACTTCTTTTTATTTTATTTTTTTTTTGTTTCATGTCGACTGAAAAGTTTTTTTATTTTTTTTTATTTTACCATGTCTATTGTTAAGATTTTTTTTATAACTATAATTTTTTTTTTTTATAAGAAATAATGAATTTGTTTTTTAACCATATCTAATACACTGTTCAGATTTTTTATTTTTTTTTTATATAACTATAATAAATTTTTTTTAAGTAACAGTGGAATGATAACATTCGAGTTGTGTTATTTTAATCTACCAAGATATTTTCATATTTGCACTGTTTTATTTATGTTTACTTTTATTTATTTACTTTTTGAGATCAAACCTAAATTAAGTTAGTGTATATCTATATTTATTTTGTTTTTTTTTTTTTTAATTCAGAATCTTACCTGCAATTTTTTTTATAGGTAACAAACAATCTCTGATTCAGGTACGTGAGCAGTTTCAAGTTATTTGTTTACTTCTAGTCCTCTTTTATGTACTTTTCCTTCATGTGCATTGATTTTTTTTTATTACTTAATGTTTTTTTAGAATAAAAAATTGATGAAAACTATACTAACTCTATACAAATGTCATTATCTAACCTAAGTTATGTATGTTTTCTTTAATTTTTATTTTTTATTATTTTTTTCTTTATTTCTTTTTTTTTTTTTTACCCCCATTGTGCAACCCCTTTATACTTACAGTGATGTCACTCATGCACTGCACATGCGGCGCTAGTCACCTTTCAATGATGTCACTCGTGCTGGACTAAGTGCCTTCTTTAAGGGGTGGCTTGGCATACGCAGCGGTGGTCACCAGACCTGTTCAGTGATGTCACTCATGTTCTTCTGCCCGCAGTGGTGAAGTCATAACCTGCCTTTGCTAAAAGATTATATGTGTTTGGGTCGAATTCATCTTTTGTTCGACTTTTAGGAAAACTCATCGACATATGATCATTTTCAATTTTTTCAACTTTTTGTCTCTGTATTTTTGTAAGAGGCATTGTGAAATTTTGTTTTAAGATTTCAATATCCCTGACTTTCAAGTTATTTGAACATTCTACAAAAGGAGCTCCGCCTACTTTGCGCTGAGAAAGCGGGACATAGCATAGCACAGAAGGATTTTGATCGCTTCTTTCTTTCAAAGTTTCAGACTCTTTGATGTTGGTCGAAGTTTCATTCTTCTCAAATTCGAACTTATTTACATCTTGAATTGCTTCTTCTTTCGCATTAGTCTTCAATGTTGCTTTGAGCCTATTGTGTTCTTTTATTATGGAAACTTCTACTCGCGGAGTTTCTACTGTGATTTCACCCTTTAAGTAAAATTTTGCATCTGCAAAATGAGATCCAGCTTCTAAAAATGGATTGGTATCAACTTCTACTTTCTTGACACCATCTTGGTAGAATTTGAAGCATTGATGCAATGTATAAGTTACTATTCCATTTCCATGAATCCAAGGACGTCCCAGCAGCAATTTGTAGGTAGTTTTGCAATCTATGACGTGGAATAATGTATCAGATTTTAGATCGCCAATAATGAGTTCCAAATGTAACAGCTCGGGTTTTCGTCCCCGCTTACAAGGTCATTTTTGTATTTTTTGGGCTTACCGGGGATCCCGGAAGTTGGTTTAGAATTTATTTTGAGTTAAATTTAGTTTTTAAAGTTAAATCTCGGAAGTTGTGAAGTCGGAATTTGAAAATTAGGGGTGAAAGTGTCAATTTTAACCCTAGGGGTATTTTGGTGATTTTGCAGGGTATTTTTGTCTTTATATAAAAGGCCAAAATGGACAGCATCATTAGGTTTTTTAGTGTTTTTACAAATTTCAGCGCCGTCAGCACTTTTGTCTCTCTCGTTTTCAGTGAAATCTGACAGCCGCCGACACCGTCTGACAGCCAATCATTGGCCTTCAGACAGCCGCCGACAGCCGCCAGACAAGAGGTATTATTGCCTTCTGACAGCCGCTGACAGCCGTCAGACAAGGCAATCATTGCCGCTGACAGCGGCCGACAGCATCGATTCCAGCGCCGACAGCCAATCATTGGCATAGATATCAGTGCCGCCGTCGGATTCCACCACTTTCTTGCCGCCACGTGTCAACGCCGATAGCCGCCGACAGCGTCTAACGGCCAATCATTGGCGCGGTCTTCAGCACCGACAGCCACTGCCACTGTTAGAAGGGAGAAATTTGGATTCGCCAGCGTGTTCCGAACCTGCAGGCGTGGTCGACCGAACCTGCCCAGTGACTCCGAGCCTGCCGCGTGTCGCCTATTTGAAGCGCCTCCACCCTCGCGCGTCAGCTTCACGCGCCGGTGACCTTCACCTCACGCGCCGCCGTCAGCCGCCGTCTTCCGGCCACGCGCCGTCGTCAACTCGCCGGAAAATTTCCAGGTAGGTTTTTTTGGGTAATTTCGACGCTCCGAGTCCAATTTTGATGTTTTCAAGGCCAAATTCTTAATGTGTGACCCTGTTTTACTAGTTAAGCTTGGAAAAGGCCCTGGTTCGCGTAGTTCGAGTACCTGAGGGACTTCTTGATTCTTCGGCCAAAGTAAGGGAAAATAAATTGCATTGTTGTGATCTGTAATTAGGGGACACACGCGTGGTTTGGCTTGATTTAGTTTTAGTACCGAGAATTGTCTGTATAGTTGACTTACATTATTTTAGCTCCCTACTTACCTATGTTATGCATGTTTTGTCTGGCTGTTATTGTGAAATGATGGAGTCTCGAGATAGCGACTCAATGGAAGACCCGGGAGTGGCATTCCCTAATAGGGTAGCCCCGGTTGTGTAATTCAGTTATTAATGGGACTCGGGAGTGGCATGTTCCTTCGGAATAGCCCCGGAGTCGCCTCAATTGTTTCTTGATTGCCAAGGCTGTTTAGGACTTAGGAGTCTTTTCTCTTTTTTGTTCTGTTTACTTAACTCTGGACTTGATATTGTATTTACCTTATTATTGTACTTAGGGATCCTTACTGAGTTTTGTAACTCACCCTGTTGATTTCTGTGGACTCCACAGGTACGCATGGACTCTACCAGGATGGCTGATCGGAGTGGCTGAAGGGACCATGGACTCGTGTCGTGTCGGGTTTTATTGTTTGTCTTACTGCATAATTTGATTCATGATTATTGTGAAAACTGGATTCTGTTGTGTTTTTGCTAAATTCCTGATTTAAGCCTTTGAATATTGGGTACCCGTATTATCGTTTTGAAACGATTGCATTTCAAACTAAAGGAAGCATTCCTTTTACTGTTCTTCCTAGATCTTAAGGGCTACTTAATAGTTGTTTAAATAGGTAGTAATAATTGACCCTAGTTTGGATCGGGTCTTTACACTAGTGATGGCGAGGGCGACCCCCAAGGGGTCGAAAATGGACTTGGCCCACCCCCGAGGGGGTTATAGCCTCTATTTGGCTGACCCCGGGGGTCGGTAATGACGAGGCCAACCCCCGAGGGGTCGACAAGGACGTTGGCCGACCCCCGGAGGGTCGGAAAGGGCGTGACCGACCTTCTGGGGGTCGATGCCTCTATTTGGCCGACCTTGGGGGGTCAACATTGGCTCTCTTGTCCTTCGTTCGGGCCCCGACCTCTTTCGAGTCTTTCGAGATATTTTTAGGTTATAACATTACCCCCACTCTTCATTTCCGAGCTTGTCGGATTATGAAGAGTAGTTTAGGTTACTTAGGCACTTTTATAAAACTTCTTGCCTTTTTCACTTCTTTTTGGAACCTTTAAGCTACTTAGGCTCCCTTTGCAGGGACTTGCCCATTTTCAAGTGTCGTTTCAAACTTGAAGTTTCCTTTGGTTCCCTTGCAGGGACTCACTTTTTTTCCTATCTTTGTTATTCGCAAATAATCCTTTACTTTGGCGATTATAGACCCTTCGTCTAATTACGAGATTGAGTCCTACCACCTTAGCCTCCTCTTTTCAAAAAAGGACTTGGCATAAGGCTTGGTAGTCGTAGGTGGCTTCCAATATTTGGATCGTGTCCTTTGGAGTCCACAACCTGCAGAGTGTACTGACTTCAAACGTTCCTTTAGTGGTCTGGATCTCCTTCTCTTTCTTTTAGGACTCCCACCAATGGTATGGTGGACCTTACTTCGGAGGACTGCCTGCAGTTTTGGACGACAGGTCTTTATGCGCCTTGCTTCAACTTCTAGGTACCTTCGAGAGGACTTGCGGGCTATGCGCTCCTTTTGGCCTTCTAGCATCGATCAATTTAACTTGGACTTAGCCCATGCTCGTGAGGCTCAGGGTGCTGCTGAAGTCGCCTTGGTTGACTTTCGGACTTCTGCTAAGGCGGTCCAAACTCATAAGGACGACTTATCTACCCCCGCTCAACTGTGTCAAGAGTTTGACTTGTGCTAAAATGAAGTTGTAGGATGCCTCGTACTTAGTCAATTTTGTTGAAAGGTTCTCCTGCCTTTGTAACTTGAGAGAACAATTTTGGCACGACTACTACCGGTTGGGCGCTAGACCGAATGAAAGGACGGGTTACCCATGGTACCCCCTTGTCTCTCTCTAGGTCGATTTGTGCCACCATAGTTGTAGAGGTTGCTGACCTTTCTTTGCCGACTTTTCAAGTCTGGACTTCCTGGTGATCTAGCACAGGTTGCTCATGACTTTCGCCTCTCTTAAGGTGCGTCTGAGAATGACCCCCTGGGTCAGGCTCCTCCAGCTAGGATCGAATCTGTCCCAGCCGGACTTAGTAGGCCTAGTTCCAGCAAGTGCATAACTGGATGACCTGGTTGCTTTTTGATGTACTTCTCTTTTTATAGCCATATATTTATCTAAGTATGCAGGCTAACTTGTTACCTTTGTATTTGCAGGCTTTCATGCATTTCTCCTCGGCTTCCCGTCGCCTTTCTGAGGACTTGCGTCACCCCCGCTCTTTTTGTCCACTAGCTTTGAAAAGCTTAATTGGGAGCTGGCACAGGCTCGAGATGTTCAGCGAATTGCCGAAGCTGCCTTAGTCGACTTTCAGACTTCTGCCGAAGCGGTCCAAAGTCTTGATGTCTGTACATGCCAAAAGGACATGTCCATCATTGCTCGCCTTCGCCAAATGTTGGCTTCTACTGAAGGTAAGCTGAATAACGTCTCTTACTTGGCTAGCCTTGTGAAGGGCTTTCCTGCTTCCGTGATCTTGGAGAACAACGCGGGTGAGGCTGCCATCAGCTGGGTACTGGACCGAATTCAGGAGGGAGTTGCTATGGCAACCTCCTTCCTCTTTTTCGGCCTCTTTGTTCCAGCACTGCGGAAAAAGTCAGCGACCTTTCCTAGCCAGCCTTCGAATCCAGAATTTCAAGTGATCCAGCCCAAGCCGTTTGCCACGAATTTCGCCTCTTCCAAGGCATGCCTGAAAGAAGACAGGCCCTTCCAGCTAGGACAGTTTCTGCCTGAGTCGGACTCGACCGACCAACTTCTAGTAGGCGCAGCTCCGGGGGCCTTGATGACTTTCTCGTTACCTTCCTTTTACTAGAAGTAGTAGTCTTTTTACTTTGCAGTCTTTTTCTTCTTCTAGGTTGTAATCCAGAAACTTTTGACTTTGAATGAAATAACAATCTTTTTTCTCTATTTCTCTATCTTGCATACCCTCAATTTAAGTTTATGAAATAATCAATATACTTAAATTAAGACAGCTTTTTGAAAGAAGGAGAAAATGTCACTTTATTCATTAACACTCTGATTTACATTCTATTGAACATACTTTTTCAAGTGATACACTCCAAGGATGGAGGATCTTATTCCAGTTCATGTCCTTGAGGTAGTAGGTGCCTGGGTGTGCCGCTTTGGCGACCATGTATGGTCCTTCCCAAATTGGCACCATGACTTCACTGTTGAGATCTTTGGAGTCTGGCATCACCCTCCTCAGCACTAATTCGCTAATTTGGAAGCGGTTTACCTTGGCTCGAGAGTTGTAGTACTTGGTCATGCGGCCTTTGTACCGTGCTACCCTTATTCTGGTTGCACCCATTTTCTCTTCCAGGAGATCTAGACTCATCTGCCGCTGCTGGTCCTTTTGAGTTGGGTCAAAAGA
>JBBMEG010040879.1:0-19292 GCA_037832605.1 Cyclanthera cordifolia | reverse complement strand
AATATTTTTCCATATTTAATTTATAATTTGAATTGCCAAAAAATTAGTGGAATATGTTTAAAATTGAGTTTTAGTTTAAATTTAGGAAAAAATAAAATAGGGAAAGAAAAAAAAAAAGAAAAAAAAAAGAAAAAAAAAGTCCATAAAAATAAATAAAAAGAAAAGAAAATAAAATAAAAATAGTAAAAAAAGAAGTGGCTAACTCCACTTCCCAGGAAATAAAAGAAAAAAAAAACTGAAGCTTTGAAGATTTGGTTTTTTTAGGGGAGGAGGGAGGAGAAAAAAAAAATCAATTGGAATAGAAAGATTTTTATTTTTTGTTTTTTTGTTTTACAGGGAACCGAGCAAATTTTGATTTGGCTTCACAATAGCACAGACTTTATCATTTTTGGTGGCCGGCCAACATCAACACAACAGGAGCTCCCTTCAACGATCAGGTTTTATTTCAGTATTTATTTATTTTTATTGTTGTTCTCATAATGAATAGCTAAATTTTCATTTTCTTATTGAAGGATATTTTTAGTTTCAATTGTGATTTTGGGAGATTTTGGCCTAAATGGAATTTGTTTCAAGAATTAATCGTTTCTGGTTTTTATTGTAGTAATTAATTGTTGCTAAATTAAATTGACGACTTAGTTTATCATTAATTTATTAGTGCTATATAGGATTTTGTGATATTGTATAAATGTTTCAAATAATTATACTGTAGCAAAGGGTTGACTTATGTGTGTATAATTGTGTCTGTTCCAAATTATACAGCTGGCATAATAGACCTTAGGGAAACAATTAAACAAAATTAATTGATTTTCAGCTATCTCGATTAATTAATTTTTGGTTTAGTCGTTCTCATTGATTTAAATGCTATTGTTTAATTGATATGGAAAGCTATAGTGCCCAATCGATTATACAGTAAGGAATTAAATAGGAGAATAATGCTTATTCTGGCTTTTCCAAATAGGTAAGACTGATTTCTTGATCTTTATTATTATATTTTTAGCAAATGATCAAAAATTGTAACTGTGTTAATTAAATCTTCAATTAGACTCTCTTTTGATAATTGTTTGTTTTATTAAATTTTACCGTTCATTTATAATTTTGTTCAAACACCACAATCTCATTTCTACAAGTTAGATTTAGAAATCAGTAAATTTATTTTGGCGGGCTTCGACAACCCGACCAGCTATTTAACTTAACTCCTCATAAACATCACATCATTCTTAATTAAAAAAAATCTTTCTACAAATCTTCACAAATAATGACATCCAAACAAACTATTATTGTAACTCTTCAGTAATTTCTCTAAAAAAAAAAAAAAAATCAAAACTTTATTATAATAACTTTCACAATTTTGGATCAAACATTCCTAACCTTTTTTAAAAAATAAAAATGAATAATTATTTTTGTTTTTTTAACTCTTGAAGACAAAAAAAAAAAAAAAAAAAGAAATATGTTAGCAAGGGACAGTGCAAAGAAATAAAATGCAAAAAAGAAGTTAGAACTTTTGGTGCCGAAAATTAAATTATAATAATAAAAGTTTGAAATTATTTCCCATTAAATATTAAATATAATAAAAATAAAATAAATAAATAAATGGACAAAAAAAAAAAAAGTCAGTTGTTTCATCTTTCCCAATGCCCAATTTAAAGCATGTCCGGTCCATCTTCCTCAGCAAAACCCAGAAGCAAAAATCGAAGAAGGAAAAAAGCCATGAAAAAACGAAAATGGTGTAAAGGATTGGAAGGAACAGTACTCGGATTTGAATTGCTTTTACTGAGCAAATCCGAGTTTAATTAACTGGAGTTTCAATTTTGTTTACTCCGCCGGCCAAACATGATTTAGAAATGTTAACTTAACTCGGGTTAAGTTAAGCCTTCTCTCAAACACGCTCTTATGGCACGTTTCGGCCGCTAGGTTGGGCCTGGAAGGGTTCCCAACCCAGCGTTTGGCTGGCCGTGTTTGTAACACGGCCTGAAACGGCGCATGTGGGCCATATGCCGGAATAACCCGGCGCGTTATCCCGCACGTCTTCCTTTTTCTTTTTTTTTCCTCATTTTTTTGATTTTCCTTATTTATTTGTAAATTGTATATATTTTATTTATGTGTATTTAATTTACTTTCAATATTTAATGTATTTTTTTACCATATATCTGGTTATTTAAATCATATTTGTAATTATTTATATATACGTATTATCCTAAATATGTATTTGATCTTTTTGATTATTGTTGTTTAATCAATTATTTTACTTCATTCGATAATCAAAAAATTATGTTTTTTCTATTTTCCTATTTATTTTCAAAATGAACAAACGGACAAAGTTTTTCTATGTCCAAGATATCACTTTTTGTTTGTAGTTTTCTGCTGTCAGCTTTTGTGCAAAATGACAATTTAAATACATATGTGGTTGGGAATAAACAAAAACATGTTAAATTACAAATTTAACCTTCCTTTTACTTTTTTTTTTTTTTTTTTTTTTTAAAGAAGCCAAAGTAGAGTGTATAAATATAGAGCCATAGTGAGTAAGAATATACATTGAGAAATAGAGAGAAAGAGAGAGAGAAGCAAAAGAAAATGAAGGGAGTTGAGATGAAGATGTGTTTGGGTGTGGGTTTAGTAGTTATGTTTGTGGGTTGCTGTTTGGCTGCTGAATCTAGTAATGAAAAAGTAGTGGAGGTGATTCAAGTATTGTCTGATGGAGGTGGTGAGGAAGTGGAAGTTGCAGATGAATTTATTATCTCAAGAAAAATGATGAAAAATAATAACATTATGGATTATTCAACTCATGTTGAAGCAATGCCCAATCGCAAGGGCAGTTGTCCCACCGGTCCATGCGTTCCTATAATCACAACTACGTGTGGCCCTTATTGTAGGTGCACTGCTACTCTTACTCTACCTATTGGGAAATGTATTTGACGATCATCCTCTCTCCTAAACCTTCTCTCCAACTATATTTTCATTTATCCTCTATTTGTATTGTCTCGTGTTCGTGTTCGTGTTCGTGTTTCTGTTTGTTCGTGTGTTTCCTCAGCTCCGTCCTCGCCATAAATAAAAGAGAAGGTTAAATATGTTTTGATGTCGGTTGAATATTTAAACATTCTCTTTATCTCTATATTCTCTTACTTGTTTGCTTTCTCTCTCACGTTTTTATAACATGTTCTCGCTTCGCCCGTTGTAAACTCGGTATAGCGAAACCGAGCCACTAATTATATAGTGGCGAAGGGAAGTTCATGCCATTACTAGTACTTTTCACCAGCCTCGTATAAACCAACCTTCCCTCAAGAGCCTTAAGAAACACGGGTGAGAGGAAGATGCTTGGCTCCTAATTAATACCAAATTTAATATTCATTAATACCAGTTTCATACTCACTAATATTGTATTTATATATAATACAAGTTATAATATACTACAAAATACTCATTAAATGTAATATTATAAGAAATATCAAAACGTAAATACCATAGTCTACTGTATTAGATAGAAATAGTATGTGACAATACTTGTTAAAAGACTAAGATTATATCTAATCATGCTTTAATTAATCACAGCGTATTAATTAAGAAAAAGTTCTTTTGTAAATGAATTCATCTCAATCTAATTAGGTTCAATTTTTAAAGTGATATATTTGTAATTATTTTCTAAACCTTTTTGATACACACTAAGGGATTTATGGAAACTACCATTAATTTTTTGGTATGGATTTGAAATTAGATGGTATTCAAATTGAGTTTTATCCCAAATTACTGTAGAAATTAATAGAAAATAAACGAGAAATTAAAAGAAGAAGCAACAAAATAGAACAGAAGAATTTATAACGAAAAACTTGACGGACAGAAAGAACTTACTATTTTAAAAATTGCTACAATCTTTTTGTCACACTCTCACACAAGAGAATTCAAAAAGAATTTCACCGGAGTCAGTATACCAAACTAAAACTGCGTATAACTGGGATGTCTTCAATACAAGACATCATGCTCTTTTTATAACGCTTAAAGCACATCATTTGTTTGAATCTTTGAATCTTTAGGAACTAAATTTGAACAAATTTCAAAACGTTCAACGACTAAAATTGAACATTTGAAAGTCTAGAGACCAAAATAAAACATATACGAAAGTTGAGGAATCAAAATGATAATTAGAAAGTGTGGGCATCCATCTCAAAACCAATTGGCTATGAGAGGAGTAGCCCACCTTGTATTATATGTGGTTGGAGGACTCCCCACCTTACCGATGTGGGATATTGAGATCCTCAACAGTAGACATCAAAAGCTCATTAACATTATTTTAAAACACGTGGCACACTTTTGTTTGTTTGTTTGAATATCTGTTGTCGGATAAGATTCTCTGAATTTCCCAAATCCTAGGCAACAGAAACCTAATAGGAGCTTTTTATTACATGGTTTCGAATACGAGGACCTATTTCTAAATAAATATTTTTAAATATTTTTAAATAAATTATATTAAGAGTATGTTCGGTATCGTGAGAAGGATTGAAAAGGAAGAAAAGATTTTTTTTCGTTGATTGACTCACCAATTTTTATCACATTAATCACTAATTTATTCTTATTTTTCTTCATTTATTCATTTCTTTTCCTTTTCTTTCTTTCTCTCCTTCTTCCAACCACAACCAAACATGTCATAAGTTTTTAACTGCAATTATTAATTATAAATATTTAAAATTAATTTTAAATATTTTTAAAAATTACATAAACCAATTTTTGAATGCAATCATTGTTTTTAAATATCACAATCAAAATACTCCAACCTGTTTATATATATTAATACTTGGATGAAATATCTCTCGAAAAAGCACATACAAAAACGTATATTTTTGAAATACGATTAATGAATATTGATTTATGGACCAAGGTATTTAATAATTTAATGAGAGAGAAATGAATCAAATTACCATCAATAATCAAATATCTATTATTATATGATTTGAATAAGTTTACAAATTAGAAAATTTAACATTATTTAAATAAATTAGACATTTCAACACAAAGTGATTAAAAACAAAGTGACAAATATTAATAAAAATGAGAGATTATATCAAGTTTACAATTCTTCTACAAAAATCTATACTTAAACAAGCTTTTTAATTGCTCCTAAAAAATCTATATTCTAACAAGTTTTTTACATTAATTATACTTTTAAACATTCAAAATAACTTCTCATTCTAAATATTTTTCAAAACTAAATCAAAACATTAGTTGTCAACTCTTTCGCCTTCGACTTTTAGGGTAAGTAACAGAGTTGATTTTCTGTTGCCTTAGTCTCAGGGTAAGGCGACGAAAGCAATCTTTTTGTCCCTTAGCCTACAAACTAAGGCGGCAGAGCTATGTTCTTTACCCTCGATCTGTACCCTAAGGCGACTGAGCCAATTTAAGAAATATGTTCATATATTTTTTGTATTTATATTAAAATTATTAATATTTTATAACCAATTTTTAAAAATATCTATTTCAAACATATATGTAGGAATCAATTTTTTTTTTTTTTTTTTAGTTTTAAATTTTGGGGCTATTTTTTTTTTTTTTTTTTGAAAGTTAATGGCTAAAATTAGACATTTAAAAGTTTAGAAAAAAAAAACACTTAAAAATTCAAAAATTAAAATTAAACTTTTTAAAATTTAAAAAATAAATAGATAGTTTAGAAAATAAAATAAAATAAATGTGAATATGCAAGTACTTAAATAGTTTTCTAATAAGTTTTTTCTGTTTTCTCTACATACATATTTCATAGTCTGTTTTTTTTTGTTTGTTTGTTTGGAAACATTTCATCGTGCTTATTGATTGCACTCTGACATGCACAGCTTGCTCAAAAGCTGAACATCAAATTTATGAAGTTTGACTTAGTCTTAAGAAAATTTTGAAATAAACATAGCCAAAACGTGTAAGGAAATTATTACAATTTCTTTTTTATTATCACTCGAAATAACTCTTCATTTCTAAACGTTCAACAATTTTCTAAACAAACACCATTAAGATATTTGGTTGTAATTGACACGAAAATTATTGAAAGTATGAGTGGTGCAGTAGTTTCAGGGTGTTAATACAGTTCAACACAAACTTAACAAAAATCGGTATTATCCCTTTTTCTAATTTAATTTTAATTATTTGTTTGTTTATAGTACGTACAATTTAAAATTTTTATAATTTTTTCTCGACTTTTCTTCAAAATCTCCTCAAACATCAAATCAAAATTTATATCAAACGCTATTTAATATAAATATCTTTTACTCTTAAAACAAAAATCCTAAGAAAGTAATTTTTATTCTCTTTTTGCTTAAATACCAATTCTCGATATTTTCAAATTATCTCATTTCTTCCTCTTTCTACACATCCTCTCCTCTCCCCTCCTCTCCTCCAAAATACAATCACATGTATTTATCTTTAATGGAGACGTTTCAAAAGTTTTATAATTATCAAATTATACAATTATATAAAGAGTTCTCTTCCAATATTTTTCAATGAAAAGTTGAATTTCAATCCTCATATCTTTACTTGATTTATTTATACAATATTCATATATTCGGTTAAAAATGAACAAAAGCCAGTGCCTTAAAGTCACACATTAAGGCAAGGAAGTCGTTCGAGTTTTGCTTCTAATTAACAGTCATCTAACGAACTTCAGTTTAGATAAAACTGAAGTTCAACAAACTCTCTATTCCACTTAAAGCACTAACCACCAGGCTCTATCCTATGAGCTTGTGTTCTTGCAAGTACATGATCATTGACAGTTTGTATAAATAAAACTTGAGAGGAATGTGAAAGGGTGTGGTAGTGAAGATGTAAAGTACACAAACTTTAAAAAGTGCAAAATAAAGTACATACCTGCTCAAACAACTCTCTTCCCCATAAAATGGTCCTCCAGGTATAGGACGGATTACGACCCAACTTGGCTTTTAAGAAGTCGCCATCTTTAAAATACTTGCCGGCCAACACTTTCCCAAGAAGACTATCCGGATCTTTCAAAATTCTCCAGCTATGCTTAGCGAGCATCGCTTGATTAAACAGGTTTAAATTCCTAAAGCCGAGACCACCATTATTTTTCCTGCTACACAAGACTTTCCAACCAACCCAGTGAGCTTTGCTCCTCCCACCGTCCTCACCCCACCAAAACCTGACACACATACTTTAACAATATTTGTAATTATTTTGATCATTTAACTGTAACAAATTTTAAATTTCATGAATAATAATAACATGTAAATAAACTTTAAATATGGTCTTCTGTAAATAAGGAAAAAAAGTGTATTTAATAAAATAAGAAATGAAACTTTTGAAAGTGTTATTATTTTTTAAAAACTTAAAATGTTATTTTATGAATTATTCAATTAAAATTATTTTACTTTTTATAAAAAAACAATTCCATCCCATTATATCACATCGATAAACTTTTATCACATCACAACTCACCATCCCAAACATCAATTTACTTACATTTACCATCTCAACTCATTCCCTCAAACACCAACTTTCTAACATTTTCGATCGAAATTCACTTGATCCAAACGGATACTAAATGAAAGGAGGAAGATCAGAAACTTTAGCTAGGTTGTGGGGTATTGAAGTGGACTACACTCCTAAACAACAAACCAACAAAATTTTTCTCTGTCAAAGATGTCACTTTTTGTTTGTATCTTTCTGCTGTCAGCTTTTTTGCAAAATGAAAATTTAAATACATATGTGGCTGTGAATGAACCAAAATATTCTAAATTACAAATTTAACCTTCCTTTTACTTAAAAAAAAAAAAAAAAAAAAAATTTAAAGCGTGTTTGGGGCAAAGAGTTATTTAAATGGGTTAAGTTAAGAGGAGTGTTAAGTTAATCTTTGTTTGTCGCAGGGGTTAAAAGCTGAGCTGAGCATTGTTTGTGGCAGAAATTAAGTTAAGCAGGGTTAAGTTAAGCATATGTGTTTGTTATGTAGGTTAAGTTAACCTGGGTTGATTTTTTTATATAAAATTAAAATGCAATAAATTAGATAAACTAATTTTTATTTCATAATGACCACGAGAACGAATTGACTTTCAAAATATTAGTAAATTGATGCTTAAATTTGTAATTATTGGATTCATCTGCCACTATTTAACCATAAAATAAAATTCATTTGAATATAAACACCAAAATTAATTTTCTTTTTTAAGAAATAAGGTTCATGAAATAAAATCATTAACAAAAATTTTTTTGATCATCTCTGGCAGCTCATGAGTTTTTATGCTAATAATATAAAATGTTCATAATTTTGTTGATTTGTTTGTTTAAACGGGGGAGCTTATTAAAAAAGGTAAGTGTTAGACTGAAATTTATAGAATTTTGAAGTTAAATTGATTTTTTTTTTTCTTTTCAAATTGTGAATTATATTTAGAACTTGTAAGTCACAAATACTCGTAAGGTTAAATATAATGGATAATTTAACTATTTAATTTTGTAAATGAACTAAAATATCTCAACAAATTTATAAATAAAAATGTAGATGCGAATTGAAATTAAAAAAAAAAAAAACTTATAACTAATCTTAAGTTCATTGATATTAAATTAATACTTGTATCAAACACGCTTTTAATATTTTTTTGTTGGAATGATCATTATTAAAATTTAAAAACAACAGATTTTACCATCTCTTAAAAAAATGTGCTTTGAGAAAACTAAAAAAAAAGAATAATAAAAAAAAAAGCATATAACTCAACTAGACTTATATACATAAAAATGAGAGTTAAATTAATTCCTCATAAACATCACATCATTCTTAATTAAAAAAAATCTTTCTACCAATCATCCACAAATAATGACATCCAAACAAACTATTATTGTAACTCTTCCATAATTTCTCTACAAAAAAAAATCAAAACATTATTATAATAACTCGAATTTGAATCAAACAATCCTAACCTTAAAAAAAAAAAAAAAAAAAAATTGAGAAATAGAGAGATCAGTGTATAAATACAGAGCCATAGTGAGTGAGAATATACATTGAGAAATAGAGAGAAAGAGAGAGAGAAGCAAAAGAAAATGAAGGGAGTTGAGATGAAGATGTGTTTGGGTGTGGGTTTAGTAGTTACGTTTGTGGGTTGCTGTTTGGCTGCTGAGTCTAGTAATGAAAAAGTAGTGGAGGTAATTCAAGTATTGTCTGATGGAGGTGGTGAGCAAGCGGAAGTTGCAGATGAATTTATTCTGTCAAGAAAAATGATGAAAAATAATAACATTATGGATTATTCAACTCATGTTGAAGCAATGTCCAATCGCAAGGGCAGTTGTGCAACCGATGTATGCATTTCTTTAAGACACACTAATATGTGTGGCCCTTATTGTACATGCTATGCTGCCGGTGCTCAATGGCCTATGGGGAAATGTATCTGATGATCATCAACATCCTATCTCCTAAACCTTCTCTCCAACTGTGTTTTCCATTTATCTTCTATTTGTATTCTCTCGTGTTCGTGTTCGTGTTTGTTCGTGTGTTTCCTCAACTCCGTCCTCACCATAAATAAAAGAGAAAGGTTAAATATGTTTTGGGTTAGATATTTTAACATTTTCTTTTTCTCTATATTCTCTTACTTGTTTGCTTTCTCTCTCACGTTTTTATAACATGTTCTCGCTTTGCCCATTGTAAATTCGGTATAGCGAAACCGAACCACTAATTATATAGTGGCGAAGGGAAGTTCATGCCATTACTAGTACTTTCACCAGCCTCGTATAAACCAACCTTCCCTCAAAATAAACACTCGACAATTTCTTTAACAAACACCCCTAAAATATTTGGTTGTAATCGAAACGAAAATTACTGAAAGTATGAGTGGTGCAGTAGTTTCATGGTGTTAATACAATTCAACATCAACTTAACGAAAAATCGATATTATCCATTTCTCCAATTTAATTTTAATTGTTTGTTTGTTTTTAGTATATACAATTTCAATTCTTTATAATTTTTTCTTAACTTTTCTCTAAAATCGCATCAAACATCGAATCAAAATTTATATCAAATTCTATTTAAAATAAATATGTGAACAAAAATCCTAAAAAAGTAATTTTTATTCTCTTTTTGCTTAAATACCAATTCTCAATATTTTCAAATTATATAATTTCTTCCTCTTTCTACGCACCCTCTCCTCTCCTCTCCTCTCCTCTCCTCTCCTCTCCTCTCCTCCAAAATACAAGAATATGTATTTATGTTTAATGGAGACGTTTCAAAAATTTTATAACTATCAAATTATATACAATTATATAAAGAGTTCTCTCTTCCAATATTTTTCAATGAAAAGTTTTATAACTTAAAAGAGTTGTGCAAAGTTAAGTATTCCATAAATATTTAAATAAAAGAATATTAATCTTGATGTATGAGTTCAATTTAAATTACTATTTATTTAGGTAAATCATCAAATAGAATTAACTCTATTCTTCCTAATTAATAAGAGAGGTGAAAGGATAAATTTATATGTAATTATTTCACAATAATTTTGAAACCTTAAGCTTTAATTAAAATTAAAGATTTGATTTGAGGGATTTGAGAATTCACATAGTTTTGGAAGTTCATGTTCATTTCTTACATCCAAAGGTTTTTTTTTTTATTCTTCTTCTCGTTATTTATTCATCATCTTTTCTCCTATAAAAGATGCACGATGAATTTTAGGAGTGATTGAATTTAGAACAGAGGAAGAATGTAATTTCTTGTTTGTCTTTATTATATCTAAATATCTTCTGACTCTTCCTCAATCTCTCTTCAACTTATTTACAAAAATACCTCATCAATCTTCAAATTAAACTATATGTCAAATTTTATCTGAAATAAATATTAATTTTCTCTCATAAACACAATTTTTCAAACAGGTTTATGCAACCAGCTCCATTCTATCTTCTTCGACTACTTCGTGTCCTCACCTCACCTCTCGTCAACTCAAAAGTAATAACAGTTAGAGAGGTAAAAGAAGAGATAGAAGATGGAAAAGTTCAAATTTTTAACGCACGCCAGAACATAACCTTCTCTTTTATTAAGACAAACATAAAGACGAAAACACGTACACGAGACAATAAGAAAAATGAAAAGAGAGTTATAGAGAAGGTTTAGGAGATAGGACGATGATGATGACGATGATGATCAACTGCACATTCCAACCATAGGAGCATAAATAAGAAAAGTGCATGTACAATTAGAACCACACATATCAGGGCTTGATGAGGTGCACATTGGACTTGAACAAATATTAACCATATTAATATTATTATCTTTCATCATTTTTCTTGGAGCTCTAATAACATAGCTCTTCAAGTATTCATCTTCATCTCCAACTTCCACTTCTTGTTCTTGAATTGCCTCCACTACTACTACTTCTTCTTCTTCTTCTTTGAATTGATCAATAGCCAAACAACCCACAAACATCACTACTAAACCCACCGCCAAACACATCTTCATCTCCACCCCCTTCATTCTCTCTATTTCTCAATTGCTATACTCTTCTTCATTCTCTATCTCACTTTACTATTTATACATTCACCATGCTTCTTTCTTTCCTTCTAATTTTAGTCATTTTACTTTTATTTATTTATTTATTTATTATTATTCTAAATTTAAATTATATATTAATCCAAATTGGTTTAATAGTTTTAATATAATAAAAAAAAAACAAAAAATGTTAACCTTTTGTAAAAATTAAAAACAAAATCATGGAGGAATTAATATGCTAAATTGTTTTTAAAAGAAAAATAAATTACTAAATATAAATTTGTAGTTATTATAATTAGATATCACATATTGTTTTTCCGATAATTAAGTAATTTAACATAGTGATAATTTCCGTTACTTGTTAAACTAAGTATAACATGCCTATTGAAGGAAATGGATTGTGTGTGTGCTTGTGTTTGTTTTAGAGAGATAGGAAGCAATGATTGTGTGTGTTTTACTCGAGGAAATTTCGGGGCAACTATCATCACGAAGTGCACATGATATCATCGCCAAAGTGAAAAACGAATGGATCTCTTCTTTTGAATTCTCGCTTTATCAATCACTGATTTACTTTTAGTTTTCTTCTTTTTACTTTTGGTCGTAACCAAACATGCTCTTAAGAACCTGTGATTAAATTTAAAATTAATCAAAAAATTTCAATCTCTCTACATTAGTCACTGTAATTACTCTAAATAATTATTTATTTTCAATCTCTCAGTTTTAATCACTTGAAATAATTCTTCGTTTCAAAATTCCTCAAAATAATTCATTATTCTAAAATGGATTAAGCTTAAAAGTTTAAAGCTAGAAATTAAAT
Organism: Cyclanthera cordifolia; assembly: GCA_037832605.1. NCBI lineage: Eukaryota > Viridiplantae > Streptophyta > Magnoliopsida > Cucurbitales > Cucurbitaceae > Cyclanthera > Cyclanthera cordifolia. The sequence continues at coordinate 7,035 of JBBMEG010040879.1, read as the reverse complement.
TTTCATAAAAATTTAACAATTAATATGGAGCAAACTTCAATTTGAAGTATCTAAATAATATTTTAACCTCTAAAGTAAATAATCAAATCTTATTATAAGGTGGGCTTCTCGAAGGTATATGGAAAGTTGAAAGAAAAGAGACAAAAGAATATTGTGATTCATAGAAAAGAATTTGTTTGCTCAACGACTTAAACATTCATCATGGTACATAACATTCTTCAATTTTTTTCGATCTCTTTTTGCTTGAATCGATATAATCTACTAAGTTTGATAGACTTTTCTATTTCTCAAAGAAACCAAACTGATAAATATTTTTGTTATTTTTGTAATATGAATTATTGAAAATAAATGGCAAAAAATAAAACTTAGTAGGTTCATGAGAAAAACAAAAAACAAGATCAACTTTAGGAAGATTTTCTGAAATAAAATAAGGTTGGACTTTTAAGACTTATAGTTTATCACCTTAATTTCCTCTTCGTTTATTTGTTCGTTTTCATCTTTCTCACATACCTAAGATTCATATGGCTCAAAATTTTCCAACTTATCTTCATTGTCAATAAATATTACCTCAGAATTTTCTACCTCGGCGATATGGAGAAAATGTTCTTGTAAACTCTCCAACGTTTTCAGTAATTTGGTGGCCTAAACTCTCCATGCTAGCTCTAGTTTCTTTTTGAAATATTTGAAGTGTATCACGTTGAAATTGAAGATTATTCTGTTGGATTTGAAGAGTATTGTTAGTTAAAGTTTTAAACATATCTTCAAAACACATACCTAGCTTGAAGTCTGAGTTTCTATTAGAGCTTGAAATGGTCTAGTGAAGTCTTCAAGTATTGGCTTCGTTGTTCTCTTTGATTTCCATAACTATAATTTGAGTTGATCCGTCCAACCATCATTGTAATTGGCCCATTTGGCATTAACTAGGAAATCTTCCAATGGTGTTGTCTTGTGTTAAACTTTGTTGCATTATATCGGCTCCTATTCGACAAACCAAAGTAGTTAAACTTTAAATTTGACTTTTAAGATTATGAATAATAACTCCATAATCTCTAGACCTATATTGCTGAAAATTTTTTGCCTTATTTTTTTTTAATACTTACATACTAACTCTAACTTGTACAAATAGTGGAATCAGTCGAATGAAGCTATAAATTAATTTCTCAATGTTAAAATCAAATAAAAATGAGGGTTTTGATATTTGAATGAAATCATAAATAAAATAATAAAAATAAATAAATAAAACAAACAAATTATGAAAACTTCAAACTCAATGGTTTAATTTAATCCAATTATTAATATTGATTTGAACTGAGCATCAAAACAAAACCTTATCATTCAATTAATTGGACACGATAACATTCCATATCAACTAAACAATAGCATTAAAATTAGTGCGAACGACTAAACCAAAATCAATTATTCTAGACGACTACAAATTAATTAATTTTGTTTATTTGCTTCCCTAAATTCTATTATGCAAGCTATGTAGGTTGGAAAAGCCACAATCACACAAACATAAACCAACCCGTTTCTACAATTTAACATCATTTGGAATATTTAAAAAATACCAGAAAAACATGTATAGCATAGAATGATTGAGAACAAACTAAGACGTTAATTTAATTTATTAGCAATCAATCACAAATAAAAACAAGTAACAAATAATTCTTGAGATCAAAACAAATATTTGATTTTGTCAAAAGTCTCCTAACATAAAAATTAAATTAAAATTACCCTTAAACTATAAATAAAAACTTAGCTACATATAATGGAAAATTAAGAAAAATTAGTTATAAAATGAATTAAAAAAATAATAAAGAAACAGAGAAGCAAAATCCAAATTAAAATTGGTGAACCACTCTTCACCATATCTCCCCTCTATTTTTTCTCTCTCTCTTTTTTCTCTTATGCTGTGCTGTTTGCTGCCTCTTTATTATTGGGACGTCATTTGCAAAAATTTTTTTTTTTTTAATTTGATTTTTTTTTTTCAATTTCAATATTTTTTCCTTTATTTAATTTTTTCTAAATTCAAACCAAAATATAAATTTAAACATTTTTCTCCCAATATTTTTAGTAATTCACCACATAGACTAAATAAGGTATAATAACACAATTAATTACAATATTCAATCAAAATATTAGAAAATAAGATTCAATAAATATAACTAATCTGAACTTATCACAAAACGAACTCCTCTGTAGTCGGCCGCGAGCCTTCGACAAAAGCGAAAGTACGACAAGGCTTGAAAAAGCAGAAAGACGAGCGCCTGACAAAATATGCTCGCCTCAGCTCCATGTACATGAGGCGCACGACCCCCGCAGGTCACAATTATCTCATGGCATCTGTTGTGAGACTTCTCAATTATCGTCACGTGGTATGGGATGCATGGCACGAGTACCCGGGAGTCGGGGTACGTTCCTATTCGTTTGAGCATGTTATTCATAGGTTTTCAATTATGCATTGTTCTTTCTATATGATGTGTGCACCTCGTGCTGGTTTTTAACTAAGTTTTCATAAACTCACCATTCGTTTTATGTTGGATGTGGATTCAAAACCATAGTTGCAAGTACGCATCGGGATGAATGATCGTCAGCTAAGGATAGATCAAGTAGGGACATGTCTGTTGCATTGAGTTGCCTAGTGTCTTTCTTTTTGCTTAAGTCATATTGCATCATTTTCGGCATGATTTGTTGTAATAGCTTAGCTTAGAACTATTTAGTTTTGAAACCGAGATCTCGAGATCCATGTTTTATCTACTTGATGTCTGGATAGAATGAATTGATTTGATTTACACAGTTGTTTTAAAAGAATTTCGAAATGTCCAAGTTTTGATTTACAAGTTTTGCAAGTACGGTTTTCCATATGTTAGGCAAACTTTGCTGAAAATTTCAATATTTTTTTTTCATACATTGGTAAGTACCTCCTTGGTATAACCTGAATATGGTGATCGATCGAGTCGTTACAGATTGCATGGTTTTAAAATTTGTCAACTTTTCCTTTTTTTTTTCTTTCTATTTTTAGGTATTATTAGTTTACGAGGGAAGCAATACATCAAAAGGAAGCTTGTTCTTTTTTCACTTTTGTTTCGAATGTTTCTTTAAATGTACTTTTTATTTAGTTTTGGCCCTTTTGTCACAAATATTAACGTATTATTTTATAACATTTATTCTCAATTTAAAAATTATAATTCACGTTTATAAATCAAAAAAAAAAAAAAAAATTGAGTAACGGTGCAGTTTACTAGAATTGAAAATTTAAATAAAAACATGTATGAAGATATACAAGGACGGTTTAAAACGATTAGCCAACAACCAAAAAATTGTCGCCTTAGATATAGAGTACATCAACGGTTTTAAAGTCATGATCACAATTGCACAACTACATAGACGGTTGTGGAATCATCACCATTGGTACGTAATACATCTCGTTTTATTTTTGAACCGTTACAATAGAGTACCAATGACGACAATATCAAAAGCCCATCGGAATAGGCTTTCCCGATAAACATATGTCGACGATTTTGCGCCGATGGAAAGACTGTCGTTCGACCCGTTGTCGAACGTTTTTATGACTCTACTAACCATTTTGGATGCCGCCAGAAAGGTGATTTTCTTGTAGTGTATTCGTACACTCATGATTATCAAGAAATGGCTACCAAATCTTGGTGCTTGGATCGGTCTGATAAGTTAAACTAGTATGTTACGGTTTTGATGTTTATGACTTGAATAATTGGTGGTCGAAACTTGAAGCTATGTTTTGTGTTTGTTGTAGGACATTTTGAAAAACTTATGTGGCGTTACTTTAATGTTGGTACAAGTAGTTAAAGTTTGATCTATTATATGTGGTAACGTTGCTTCTATGCATAATCATAATTAAACCTTTTTTTTTTTTAGTACAAGTTGTTGGGATTGAGACAATAAACCCTACATAAAAGATATGTGAGAATTTTAATCAATGATCGAGTGAATGCTAATACATCATTAGTGCCAGCCGAACTATGCTCGTTTTGGCCATAATCATAATTAAACTAGAACATAAGTTTAATCAACTTCAACTTGGCAGCACTTAAATGTTATTATAATAATGTTTTACTGAATCACAATCTAAGGCTTCAAGTTGACGGAGATGTGTCTGAAGAGCTTCAAAGACTTTACTGGATGGAGATGGAGAGAGTTTTGTGATCAATTGAGGATGAACGACATCTACTATAATTTGTGTTTTGTTGTTTCTTTGGTACTCAAAAAAAAGAAAAAAAAGAAATTAAGTATATTAGGCTTCATAGCATTAAATTACTTCACTCATCTTTAATCTTTCCTCTTAATATTTAAGAGAGACTTTAGTTGAAATCTTAAAAGGTTAAGCTAGTGGTGTGCTCACAACTTGGCTAATTAAATGATTCCAAGATAATTAATGTATTAATGATATTATGTTAGATGAGTAAGTATTAATAAAAGTTAAAAAAAAAAAAGTAATTTAATTTTTTTTTTTTTTTTGAAATTGAGAAATAATAAAGCATATTTTAGAAACATGTGAATAAGAATAAAATTTAATTATGAAATTATGAAATTACAAATATGTTTAAAAACATGAATACTAAATAAAAGCTTAGAATCAAAACAAAATAAAGTTATGAAATTGCCTTTCAAATTACAAAACCTATTTTAAAAACACGTGAATAAAAATAAATTCTAATTAATTAATTCAAATATAATTATATTAGTAGTGGAAAAATATTCATGCAACTTTTAAAATAAAAAATAAAATTGATTATTAAACTCGAGTTAATTATAAGTCATGAAACATCATCTACAAATGCGAAATTGATTAATTTTAATTACAAAAAACAATATTTTATTAGATAAACAACGGTTTTCAAGAAAGTAATGTCAGGTAAATCCAAAATATAAATAAAAATGACAAACAAAAATAAAATTGTTTGTGAAAGTTTCACTAACTTTAAAATTACAAAACATGTCAAAGCGAACATAGCTCAGTTGACACTAGTGATGCATTAGCATTTATTCGATCAGTAGTTAGAGCTTATATAGTGTCATTTAAAAAAAATTACAAAACATAATTAATAATAAAAGCGTTGAAAAAAAGAAAAAAAAAAGAAAGAAATTGAGGAGTCACAAATTTGTATTTATTTAATAATTATTATTATTTTCAAACAAGGGAGACATTAATTTCGCAAAAAATAGAGCCTTGATAAAGGTTTAAATTGAAGTCTCCTCCTTAATGAATTATTTACGTGTAAGCAAAGGGTTTCGAGAAAGTTGACTCTAATTGATGTCCTAAAAAAGAAGTTAACACTTCTTAACTATTTAAGCTAATTACAATGAAGTCTCGGAGAAATTAATAAAAAAGTTATAATAATTGTTTGTTTAATAATAAATTATTTTAATAATTTGTTTTGATAGGATTGTTTGTAAAGGAGTTGAATGAGTATATTCATTTTATGAATAATGTTAAATTTATGATTTTTTTAATTAAAAAATGTGTATTTATATATGTTTATTATTTCAAATCCAAAATATTATATTTATGTTTAGAACATTCTTTGATAAATTTTTTTAAGTTTAGTAATTTTGTATGAATTTTATTTTATATTTTAAAAATTCACATGAAAACTTTGTAAATTAGTGAATTTGATAACTTGTAGTGAATTAATGATATTATATTAATTGAATACAAATATATTAAAATTTAGAAAATAAAATAAATGGATTATTTAATTACCGTTAGTTTGAAATTATAAAACATACTTTTAAAACATGATATTATATGAGTAAGAATAAATTTCGATTATTTAGTTCAAACTTAATTATATTAAGTAGATGAAATAATGTTAATAAAAATTTTAAAATAGCAAAACAAGATTGATTATGTACTTAGCTTTGTTTATATTGCTTCATTTATTTTTCATTTTCTTTTTCATTTTAGTATTTTAATTTTGATCTAACACTTTTTTATTATATGAATATTATTTTATATTTTAAAGAATCAGACGTGAATTACCAATTAACTAATTTGAAGACAATTAGTGAATTATTAATAAACTAATGATATTATGTTAATTAGATGACTAAAAATAAATAAATAAATAAATAAATAAATATATATATATATATATATATATATATATATATATATAAGTTTAAAAACAAAACAAAATAGGTTATGAAATTACAAATTACTAATATATTAATGAGAATGTATTTTAATTAATTAGTTAAAACTTAATGTTATTAGTAGATGAAAAAATATACACACAATTTTTAAAACAAAAAATAAAATTGATTATGATACTACATTTTTTATTTTAAATTATGAAATTTCTTTTTTAAAATAAGAAATTCATCACAAAATTATTGTTTTTATTATTATTTTTTTTCATTTTAAATTCGAAATAAAACTGTTTTAAATTTTTTTACTATGTAAACTAACCATTTTCTATTTATTAGTTGAAAATAACATTAATCAAAAATAGAAATAAAAAAATATAATTTCCCAGTTGGTTGAAGGTTTGAGCTCTTGAGGTGTGCTCCCTCAAGATCTCACGTTCTCCATTTCTTTGATGTCTGTCGATATCTGGTCTAGGAACAGCGTGGTTACCCAGATATAATAGAGTAAAAAGCTTCGATTTCAAAAATAAAAAATAAAAAAAATAAAAAATTGATTTTTTTTTAAGACAAAAATAAAACTGATTATGAAAATATTTAATTATTATGGGTCGAGAATTTCATTATAATCCTCCAAGCATTTTTAACATAAAGCGAGCTACTACTGTATAGTCAATTAGTTTAAAATAAATGTTGACACTTTCAAATATATTATCAAAATTTATTAAGTGTAAACGAGTATTCAATTTAACAAAATTGAAATTGAAATTCATAACTCCTCCTATGCCACCCACAAACACTAATAATAATAATCAAACCTGTGCCTCAAACGCACGCAAACGTATTAATTAAGTAGAGTCGCCTTTGAGTAGGATTCGTTTTGGTTGTTATATAAAGAAGAATACGAGTCTT